>JALIZH010026286.1:0-36524 GCA_030522465.1 Rhipicephalus appendiculatus
ATACTGTAGAAACACAAGTCTTCCCCATATAAAAAGATGAACATAAAACTCGGTGCATCGTATGACCAATAAAAGACCAGTAATTTTTTATCATAAAAATAACAACTACACACTTTCCGAGCACTAGCGAAAATTTCACAGCATGATCTACCAACAAGTTTTATACAGTATAGGTTAGTGGTTATAAGTTATTTCTTTTTTTTGAACAAAATTTCTTTAACTTGTTTTTCAAATATCCCTAAACTGACGTCAAACTGGTAAGCTATTTTTAATTAATTAAGTATTCGCGTTTATTGGCACTGTAGCGTTTCTTTTCCATAATCAGTCCTGGTTCTGGAATAAAAGCTGTAAGTTTCTTCCAACAGGATAACGTTGGTGATTTTCTTTTTGTTTATGCCGCTTATTTTTGTGTACCTCTTGTAGCAGTTTAAAATAATATTTCGTTTGCCCTTAACAATTCATGTTTAGGTCAGTCGAGCCTGCAGAAGAGTCGCTACTAGTTTGAGCTGTCGATTTAACTTCGGCTTCATCTTGTTTTGTTTTGTTTTGTCGCATAGGAGATATTGGCTCATACCTACAAGAGGGGTGGTTTTCGCAACAAGACATGTGTGCCCTTTGAAAAACCCTCAACAGCCCTTTGTGGTGGGCCTTTCTTTAGCTAGGTGTGTTGAGATTGTGTAGAGTATTTATGTCGGCAGGATCGACGTGAGCCTACCTAAGGCAGCCTTAGGTGCTACCTGATAAGAATCAATCAGTGTTTCTGAAAAATTTCTATATGTGAATATAGTAAGTTTTTTTTAGATGCGAAGCATCTTATGCTCGGGGCTGTGTCCGTCCCTCCCGCGTCCCGCGTCCGGTCACTTTCATGAAGTAGGGAAGCAGCCACTATGCGAACCAGACATTGTAGTATAATAAGGCCGTCAACCACCATCACAGTCATGAGAATTATGGCAAAGAGCACAGAGTGGCTGCTTAGAAATGGCTAGGCAGGTGGCGGGTCCAAGGAAAGGATAACGCGCTCTACCGGTGGTGTCTGCCGCCCACATTAGCTCCATTCCTTGATCTTGCTTGCATGTTCTTGCGGGGGGCTTTGTCCGTCCCTCCTTCCCGCGTCCCACAGCCCCTCTTTCTCCTCTCCTACGCTCCCGCCCTTCCTCTTCTCTAGGGATCCTCTACTCTACGGAGCGGCGCCCGCGTCCCGTTGACTCCATTCCTTGATCTTGCTTGCGGGGAGCTTTGACCGTCCCTCCGTCCCATATCCCACCCCATCTCTCTCCTCTCCCACGCTTCCCCTTTTCTCTCCTCTAGGAATCTTCTACTCTACGGAGCGGCGCCCGCGTCCCCTCTCCCTCTCTCTCCTCTCCTACGGTCCCCCGTACTCTCCTCTAGGTGCGGCGCGCACGACAGGTGGTGCGACAGCTGCATTCTTCGCTGGGGGCCGCCGCGGTAGGAAAATGACGGAACGCGCACGCCTCATTCTCTCTCCTCTGCAGCGCCGCGATGAGCGCCCGGGCCACTGCCGCTAAACGGGAGCGGCGACGTTTCATCCGCTCAAGCTAACCATCTCCCCGCTGCTTCACATCCTCACATGGTTCCCTTTAGCGGGAGATGGGGAAGTTTTTTTTTCACTTCAAGAAACTTATAAGCAAGTTCACAGATAGCATCTTCAGAGCCGCAAACACCGCTTTCAACTATAATAACAAATGGTTCTTATCTACTCATCTATATTTTTGTCAACTTATGGTATTCTGTTCCAATGAAAATTTCTGTTCAAAAACCGTGCATCCATAGCTGTAATTTCGCGTATTAGTGCAAAAAATACACAGAAAAAACAACACCGCTGTGGTGATAATGACTGTATGATTTCATGAACTCCTATTTATTGGGTATTCCCGGAATCTCCGGAGCCTGTATACGCCTTTGTAGGTACCAGATTCCACCATTTAACAAATAACGCAAAATGATCAACTGTAATCTGAAGATATAGACGCGGATGCGGCCTACAACATATGTCATGCTTGTAAAATTTTGTTACCGTTGACTATACAGAATACAAATATTTTCTAGGATACGTGAGTACATCGTCACTGAAAATGAAAAAAAAAATTTGTTCTGCCCTTAGAATTTGGCCATTTGGTGGAGAAACTCCGGGAAAAGAGTAGTTGCGAGAAATTACAATATTGGTCTAAAACAAAACAGGCTTTTTGTCTGTACAAACAAACCTTTTGTATGGCAGCGGGACTCATATGTCCCACTTTTTTCTTCACCACGTTCTAATTTTTGAAGACGATAGTCTTTCTTGGCATACTTAACGTAGAAATTTTGGTCTGTCTGTGTTTTTCTATCTGTCTGTCTGTCACATGATTCAGCCACCTGGCCAAAGTTTAACCCCTTGCTGAACGCCCAGCGATCTTGCACAAGTCGCTGCGTTCATACTTGTGAACATTGTCGATCAAAAAGCAAATGTTACGCATATCTGAGGCGCAACATCAACACGTAAGTATTGGGTGATGTGTTCCTTCAATAGAAAATACATAGGTACGTAACTCTAAAGACCCTAGTGTCTCTTAGGCTGCGCTGAATATGTGACGCTATGCACGAAAAAGCCTGGCAGTGGCCCTGGTTTCTGCACAAGCTCATGTTTCCCGATGCCACTACCAGATGGCATCCATATTGCCACGCGCGTTTTGTATTATACTTGTGCTGTATTCGGTTTACGCCCACAAAGACTGTAAGCAATGCTCAGCGCAAACCGCGCCTCATTTTTCTAGAAGCTTCGCGTTTATTGTAGATCGTTGTGTTAAGATTGCGCGCAAGACGCGAACACGCGAGCTTATTCCAGAGCTTTCGCGACAACCAGTGATAAGACTGGAATATTCGATGACACGCGTATAAATGCCGACGCGCTTCACCGCTTGTCAGTTGATCGACGGCCGACGCTCTGTTCGCCGCTATCAGTGCATACCGTGTGTATTGCTGTATTCTTACTTTCCGTTTCTCGGCCACAAGTTCGGCCCAAATAAACAGCTTCATCTTGGACACGTCGCCTGCTGCCTTCGTCGACGTCACGACCACGTGACATCTGGTGGAGGTGCTGCTCCTTTCATGTACCGAACGCCCCCGTCAAGCCGTGAACCCAGCCCAAGTCGCCAAGAAGAAACCGACACCGTCCAGGAGAGTCGAGCTAGCCGGAGACTACAAGGACTGGCACCACAATACGGACTCCTACCGGACAAGCGAAAAGGCACGGCGACGAAGACGACAGGCACGATGACGGCCGCTGCGTCCCCTGCAACGATCGTGATCCAGCCACCGAGAGAGCCACCGACCTTCCATGGATCGCCAAGCGAGGACCCCGAGACCTGGCTGGAGACGTACGAACGAGTTGCGGCTTTCAACAACTGGGACTCCGAGGAAAAACTGCGCCGCGCGTACTTCTACCTAGAAGACGCCGCGAGGACGTGGTTCGAGAACCGAGAATCCACGTTACAAACTTGGGATCTCTTTCGGACGACGTTCCTAAGCACGTTTACCAGCGTGGTCCGCAAGGAACGGGCCGCAGCTATGTTGGAGACCCGTGTGCAGCTGCCCAATGAAAGCATCTCTATCTACACGGAGGAGATGAATCGCCTGTTTCGACACGCCGACCCAAGTATGCCCGAAGAGAAGAAAGTCAGGTTCCTAATGCGGGGTGTGAAACAAGAACTCTTCGCTGGCTTGATAAGAAACCCGCCGAAGACGGTCGCCGAATTCGCCTCCGAAGCCTCGACAATTGAGAAGACGCTCGAGATGCGGACACGGCAATACAACCGCAGCTTCTCCGCTACAAGCTATGCCGACATCCAATCGCTGGGAACCGCCGACTTGCGTGAGACGATCCGAGCGATCGTGCAAGAGGAGCTGCGGAAAATTCTACCTTCAGTGCAGCCTCAGGTCGATTCCATCGCTGACGTCGTACGCCAGGAGATCCAGCAATCACTGGGCGTTCCGCAGCCTCCAGAGCCGCAGCTGCAAGCCATGAGCTACGCTGCTGCAGCCCGACGCAGTGCACCCCCTCCACGCCCCCCGTCAGGACGGCGCACAGCAGCACTACCGTCGCGAGACGCCGCCGCCGCCACCACCGCCGCCATCTCACCCGCCTGTCAGCCAGCGCTACACGCGCAGGAAGACCGACATCTGGCGCACCCCCCGACCACCGCCCACTATGCTACCACTGCGGAGAAGCCGGCCACACTTACCGCCGATGCCAGTACCGCCAGATGGGACTGCGTGGTTTCGCCATCGACGCGCCGCGTCCACAGCGGGGTGAAAGACCCCGTGACATCGCTGACTACCTTGCAGGAGCGCAGTGGACACCCCGACGACCTTCCCGATCGCCTTCCCCAGGCCGCTACATCTCACCGCGTCGCAGTCAGTATGCCGGCCCTGCTCGGGGCCGATCTTCGAGCCCTTACCCGGAAAACTAAGGGCAGCAACCGATGGAGGTGCGGTTGCTGAACGACGAAATGCCGAACATCCTCCGCCGACGACGACGACGGCTCAGCGAAGTCTTAAGAACGCGCAGCAAGCCGAACGGAGCCTGGATGACGAAACTTCACGACCGGAAGAACAGACGACGCAACGCCGAAGCAGTGGAACAAACCATCGTAGCCGCGACCCGACGCCTCGACCCAACCGCAACGCCAGGCGACGAACTAGCGACCTCGACGTTCTCATCGACGGCCACAGCGTCACAGCTCTCGTCGACACCGGGGCCGACTATTCCGTCGTCAGTGGGCCGTTCGCCGCGAAGTTGAGGAAAGTTAAGACTGCCTGGGAAGGAGCCGAAATTCGGACCGCTGGAGGCCATTTAATAACACCCGCTGGGGTCTGTACAGCAAGAGTCACTATCAATAATCGGACTTACCCTGCGAGCTTTGTAATCCTACAGCACTGCTCCAGGGACGTAATACTTGGGATGGACTTCCTAAGTAAACACGGCGCCGTCATCGACCTAAGGTCTGAGTCGATAACACTAACCTCAGAAAAAGCACTGCCTACCGAGACGACGCCAGGGAGCCATGCAGTGAACGTGATAGAAGAGCACGTCACCGTTCCGCCTCTCTCCAGCGTCATCATTTCCGTCGGCACCGAACAACCCGCAGACTTCGAAGGCGTCATCGAGGGTGATCAGCACCTGCTTGTAAGCCGTCAGATTTGCGTCGCACGAGGCATCGCCGAGTTGCGTGAAGGGAAAGCAACAGTGATGCTTACGAACTTCAGCAACGAATACAAGCACGTGAGCAAAGGCACGACGGTCGCCTACATCGAAGACATTGTGGAAACCAGCGACGCCCTCGCCCTCGCCGAGTTTACCGAACATGCTACGACGAACCAAGCTCATCAACTAACTTTCGACGTCAATCCGAGCCTTCCGACGCATAAACAAGATCAGCTCAAAACCCTGCTCCTGCAATACAAGGATTGCTTTTCGTCGTCGTCCAGAGTTCGACAGACACCAGTCGCACAACACCGCATCATAACAGAGGAAAGTTCCAGGCCACTACGTCAGAGCCCGTACAGAGTTTCAACGAGGGAACGCGAGGCAATAAAGAAACAAGTCGACGAAATGCTACGCGACGACATCATCCAGCCTTCAAAGAGTCCGTGGGCGTCACCCGTGGTGTTAGTGAAGAAAAAGGACGGAACCCTACGCTTCTGCGTCGATTATCGCCGCCTGAACAAAATAACGAAGAAGGACGTGTACCCTCTCCCACGGATAGACGACACCCTCGATCGGCTCCACAACGCGAGGTACTTTTCGTCGATGGACCTCAAGACCGGCTATTGGCAAATTGAAGTCGACGAGAGAGACCGAGAAAAGACCGCGTTTATAACACCAGACGGCCTCTTCGAGTTCAAGGTCATGCCCTTTGGTCTTTGCTCGGCGCCTGCGACTTTCCAACGGGTTATGGACACAGTACTGGCAGGATTGAAGTGGCAGACTTGCCTGGTGTACCTGGACGACGTCATTGTGTTTGCTTCAAACTTCGATGAACACCTCCGGCGACTTGACGCAGTACTTCAAGCAATCAAGACCTCTGGCCTCACCTTGAAGCCTGAAAAGTGCCGCTTCGCATACGAGGAGCTCTTGTTCTTGGGTCACGTGATCAGCAAGTCCGGAGTACGCCCCGATCCTCAAAAGACAGCCGCCATCGCTACATTCCCGCCACCCGCCGACAAGAAGGCCGTCCGTCGATTTCTCGGCCTGTGCGCCTATTACAGGCGGTTTGTCAAAAATTTTGCCCGCATCGCCGAGCCACTCACTAACCTTACCAGAACCGACGTCGAGTTCAAGTGGGAATCACCGCAAGAGGAAGCATTTCAAGAACTAAAACGACGCCTGCAAATGCCTCCGTTACTTGCGCATTTCGACGAACACGGCGAAACAGAGGTGCACACCGACGCAAGCAGCGTGGGACTCGGCGCCGTCCTTGTGCAGAAGACGGACGGACTGGAAAGGGTTATCAGTTATGCTAGCCGGTCGCTATCCAAGGCAGAGGCCAACTATTCAACAACAGAAAAAGAGTGCCTCGCCATCATCTGGGCTACGTCGAAGTTTCGCCCCTACCTCTACGGCAGGCCCTTCAAAGTTGTGAGCGACCACCACGCCTTGTGTTGGCTAGCTAACTTGAAAGACCCTTCAGGTCGCCTCGCAAGATGGAGTCTCAGACTTCAAGAATTCGACGTTACCGTCGTTTACAAGTCCGGACGAAAGCATTCTGACGCCGACTGCTTGTCTCGCGCCCCCGTCGACCCGCCGCCACAGGACGACCTTAATGATGACTGCTTCTTGGGAACCATAAGCGCCGATGACTTCGCTGAACGACAACGAGCCGATCCGGAACTCAAGGGCCTTATAGAATACCTCGAGGGCAAGGCCACCGTGGCTCCAAAGGTATTCAGACGAGGACTGGAGTCGTTTTTCTTGCGCAACGGCATTCTCCTAAAGAAAAACTTCTCGCCACTCCGGGCCGACTCCCTCCTCGTAGTACCTTCAGCGTTACGTCCCGAAGTTCTGGACGCTCTGCATGACGACCCGACAGCTGGACACCTTGGATTTTCCCGTACGCTCGCGAGGATACAAGAAAAGTACTACTGGCCTCGCCTCACTGCCGACGTCACCCACTACGTGAAGACCTGCCGAGATTGTCAACGACGGAAGAGACCACACACTAGGCCAGCCGGACTTCTGCAACCCATCGAGCCACCTCGCCGACCGTTCCAGCAAATCGGCATGGACTTACTGGGACCGTTCCCGACGTCGAACTCCGGAAACAAATGGATCGTCGTAGCAACGGACTACCTCACCCGCTACGCCGAGACAAGGGCGCTGCCCAAGGGCAGTGCAGCCGAGGTAGCAAAGTTCTTCGTCGAGAACATCGTACTGCGTCATGGCGCCCCAGAGGTCCTCATTACCGACAGAGGTACGGCCTTTACAGCGGACCTAACGCAGGCGATCCTGAGGTACAGCCAAACAAGTCACCGCCGGACCACCGCCTACCACCCGCAGACCAATGGCCTCACCGAACGTCTAAATAAGACCATCGCCGATATGCTGGCCATGTACGTCGACGTCGAGCACAAGACGTGGGATGCCATCCTTCCGTATGTAACCTTTGCATACAACACGGCGGTACAAGAAACGACGCAGATGACGCCGTATGGATTGGTCTACGGAAGGACCCCGGCAACGACGCTCGACGCCATGTTGCCCAATGTCTGCGACGAGGAAAACGTCGACGTCACCGTGTACCTTCAGCGCGCCGAAGAAGCCAGACAACTCGCCCGTCTGCGCATCCAGAGCCAGCAAAAGACCGACAGCCGTCGCTACAACCTTCGAAGACGCCACATGGAATACCAACCCGGTGACCGTGTATGGGTCTGGACGCCAGTTCGCCGACGGGGACTTAGCGAGAAGCTCCTTCGACGATACTTCGGTCCGTACAGGGTACTTCGACGTCTCGGCGCACTCGACTACGAGGTTGTCCCTGACGGCATTACGAACTCTCAGCGGCGCCGTGCGCGACCTGAAGTCGTCCATGTCGTGCGCCTCAAGCCGTATTACGCGCGTTAGTGAACCTGAAGACTGTAATTTTTGCTTTATTATTGTACTTTCGTGCTTGTGCTTATTGTTTATTGTACTTTCTTGCTTTATTATTGTTATTTATTATTGCATGAATCCCCCCCCCCCGTGTTCTGTTTTAAGCATCGGGACGATGCTTTTTCAGAGGGGGGCATTGCCACGCGCGTTTTGTATTATACTTGTGCTGTATTCGGTTTACGCCCACAAAGACTGTAAGCAATGCTCAGCGCAAACCGCGCCTCATTTTTCTAGAAGCTTCGCGTTTATTGTAGATCGTTGTGTTAAGATTGCGCGCAAGACGCGAACACGCGAGCTTATTCCAGAGCTTTCGCGACAACCAGTGATAAGACTGGAATATTCGATGACACGCGTATAAATGCCGACGCGCTTCACCGCTTGTCAGTTGATCGACGGCCGACGCTCTGTTCGCCGCTATCAGTGCATACCGTGTGTATTGCTGTATTCTTACTTTCCGTTTCTCGGCCACAAGTTCGGCCCAAATAAACAGCTTCATCTTGGACACGTCGCCTGCTGCCTTCGTCGACGTCACGACCACGTGACAATATCTCACGCAGCGCCTCCGCTATTTTATCAAAGCCAGCCAGATGCGGCTGATTCAACATTGAGGAGGCGCCGTGTGAGGCCGGCAAAAGATTATCGTCTTTCGACGACAATTGCAGCGAAGCACGCAGATACGCGGCCAATTTTTTTTTAGATCAACACCACCTAATCGATTAGTTTCAGACTTTTAGTGCAACCGCGTTGATGTTCTACAAAGCGATTTTGGTAGTTGTTTTGATGGTATTCGCAAGGTGACAGCACATGCACATGCACATGCTCCAAACTAACCATTCTACTTGCACGCACTGTATCCTTTTTTCGTCAGATGTTGGCGCGCTCTCCACCTGATTCAGCATAAGAGGCAAGCTTGTAAAGTATATTTCATACTCACGTTAGTTTGTGTTTTTCTTCGTTTCTATACCCATACGGTTTCCTAAAAAAAATGTGCAATGCAAAATTAACAACCCTGCAATGATATATTTCCGAAATCATGGTCTGTCTAACATCGTATACAGCTGGATTGCAGTATCCAATTTTTATTGTGATTCATGCAAGGAAGTCTCTTTCCGTGGAAGAAGGAGCTGAGCGTCCTCGACGAAAAAAATTGGACTGTTGCGGGCAATACCAGTACCCCCCATCTGCTGCTCGAGTGCCGTTAGCGAGTGGATGTGCAATGGACATTTAGTTTATTTGCTTGTGATATGGAGTTGGTGTTCTTTGTTGACTGTAAGACAGAAGCAAGTTAGCATAAAAAATAAAAGTAATTTTTTTTTCTCAAACAACTGTCTTCCACTCGGCAATGGGACACATGTTTCCCGCTTTTTCAGATACACTCGTAGGGCTGTGGGACACATATATCGCACTTTTTTTTCCAAGACCCTTAACAACAGAGACCTCAAAATTTGTATATATTATACAAAGCATATACAAATGGCAATGCCGCCCTCAATACTTGGCGTGCGTTGTTCCTAACATTATGCCCCATAAAGGGATTAATAGCACGTACAACAATAATAAGGACGTACTCATTCACGATAAAAGAAAGAAGGCGTACAGACACGAACACAAGGGAGGATATTAAAGCTCCACTAACCGTAATGATCTGAGCATGTGCTTGTAGGATCGGATTAAGTGTTTTGCTTTGAGAGCTGTAACAGACTGGTAGATAGAAAGAACTTATCCTAGTGTTAGTGTGTTGCGTCTGTAGGAGCCTGCTAGGTTTTATGAGGATAGAGCGCCTTGAGCAGCGGCTGTGCGAGGGAGGTGACGGAGTTCTGTTTTACTTCATTCTACACAAGCATTGCGCGTGAATTTCAAGCAGAATTCACGGCAGGACAGCACATGCTGAGTGTAAGAGGCTTACGACACCAAAAAAAGAGACGCTACTCAACAGAACAAAAGAACAGAAGATCCTTGTTTCTTCTCAAAATACGTAAGAACCTTAAGCTTTAACGTATTTTTGTCACGTCGCAGTCGGTATTCCTATACCAGACCAGTGCGTCGGCAACGAGCACTCGCGCTAGCGACTTTTACTCTGACGAAAGAAATGACGGCTTCTTCCTTTCTGGACGACCACTAGTAAAGCACGCACTTGTTCCGCCGAGTGTACGAGGGTAGTTTTTGAATCAGCACTTCTTAGCGGCGCGACATTCGAGGAGAGCCCGCCGTTGCCGGAGTGTGAAACTTCCCCAGCGTCCTCCGCGAAGAATGTGTAGGGTAAGGTGGGGGCAAAATGAGGCAAAAATTTGAAAACAGTGAATATTAATTTTTATTCCACTCGTTACCCTTAAACTTCAATGCAGAAACTTTCCTTTGGGTACAAGGTATAAGCTACATAAATATGACCATGTTACCACAGTCAAAAACTTTATTTTAAAAAGAAATAAAAAATGCACCAGATGTCTCATTTTGCCCCCAACCTGCGGGGCAAAACGAGACAGTGTGAAAAAAAGTTTATCCCTTCAGTTTTTGCGGTAGAAGCACTTGAAATTAACTCCGTGGGCCCTCACGCAGCCTTCATGACCCCAGTCCTTGCACTCCACGCATTGAATCCAGACAAAATCCGGTGCTGTTTTGCTCCAAAACTTGCAGATCAAACACCACCAGTCTTTCTTTGTGCTATTGTTGCATTTTGTTGAAAGCTTGCACTTCATTGGATTATTCAACAATTGGACGCTAGATATAATCTGACGCATCTTCTTCGCCTCCTTTTGCCGTTTTGGTGCAGAACTGCACGGGCGTTTCGTGGCTTTCAGCTTCGTCAGCCGGGCTTCGTGAGGCGATGAATTTAAAACTGTGCTAGATTCGAAGTTTCTAGCACAAATTTGGTATTGAAGGAAAACTCGATGGCGAGACGTATTTGTGAACGGCTTGACTTGGAGATTCTTCAAAATTTGCGTTCGCCTCTTGAGAGGATCCTTGGGAACGCGGAAAAATCTCGATGCAGCACGAACGGAGTGGGTGTCCTGAACAGAAGTCAGTGCTTTTTCACGTCGTTTTCCTCCCAGGAAGCTTTATATGATATTCTCTTGTGCGTCCGAACCTTCCTAAACAATAAAATATAATATATAATGAGTGTAAGTAAATGGTTCACTTAATGAGACACTCTCTAAGGCAATCAATGCCTTTTTGTCGCGTTTTGCCCCCCTCACATGCCCAAATTCAAAAAAAATTTCGCTTTGGCCCCGCCCACCAATTGAACTGAAATTTTGGTGGTATGTAGCTAGTAGTATATAGTAACAATATAAATACTTACGTTGTTGTACTGACGCCAGAGTAGCTTCATGCACGGATCCGAAAATTTGGCCGAGAAGAATTTCGCCCCTTTTTGACGGGTCACGAACACACTGACACCAGCCGCGTAATTTTTCCCGCGCGAACGCTGTGAGCAATCATCAACTTTTACACATCAAAAGGTGGACAACTACCAGCACCTCTTACTAAAATATACAAACAAAGAAAAGTGCTTTCTGTATTAGCTATAGAGGTCGGCAAAGCCAAAATGTCGCGTTTTGCCCCGTGTCTCATTTTGCCCCGCCTTACCCTAACACTTTTACGCGAAGGGTGAACAACTAAATCAAAGGCAGTCTTTACATAAAGCCTCTCTGTGACATCCTCATTCGGTTCAACTTCGCGTCTGAAGCGATTGTCTTCCAAAGCAGGCTTAGAGATTTGTGTTTCCGGAAGTGGGAATCTATGACGCGCATATTTTGAAATTGTTGTCCAGCTGTCTTGTATCTGGGAGTGCTGAATGCCACTATAGATACCAGGTTTTGCTGAGCGTTGAGCAAGATCCGTTTCTTAAGCGGACTATAACTTTACCGACAGATACCTTGCGCTGTCCATTGCTTTATATTGGGATGAGGCTTAAATACTTCAATTCAAATTTATTCACAAAAACGCGCTAAAGTTATTATTACATTAGAATTCAGTGTATAGATCCTTGGCACCATGTAAATATCTGTACATTGACGACATGCCACATCGATGATGCGACAGAATGGCAATGCAGCAATTTTTACTTATTCAGCAAAGATACTTATTTCGTTTCAACACCAATTATAAGTGATTGTGGGGTTGTCCGCGCATAGCGCCCCTTTAAAGGTTGTCAGCGTAGAGCAAGCTTAAAGCTACCCTCAAACGCTAGTTTATTGTAACGAAAGCAGTAAGCAAGCAAACCAAGAAAAAAAAGAACCTATCTTAAATAATAACACAAAGACAAGAAACAAACAAATGCAACACAAAAGGAAAATATCGTCGCCCTGTATTTGACTTTTCTTCTAGTCCACCAGCAACGAATGACGTACAACGGAACCCTTGTTTAAGCTCTCCAATAAAATTATCAGGAATGACTAATGCTCAATGCGTAAAACAAGCGCATGACAGCCCATAGACAACGAATAGTTTTGCCTTAAGCACTTTCAGCAGGCAGCGTAATCACTTGTTTGATATTATCCAGCAGAAACGCTTAGTGGAAGGTAGAACAATGGTGCCCGTCGCCGCGGGCGCTGCGCTTGTTAACTAGGTCAGCAAGGGCCGTACACGTGACTGGTGTTACAATCCGTCATGGTGATGAATAGCGTCGCTGTAGCGCTTGAAAAACAAAAGAACCATAGATGCGGCTGTGCACACTGGAACCACATTCTGATAATAATAATAGTGATATCTCAGGTTTTATGTCTCAAAACCACGAACTGATTATGAGAAACGCCGTAGTGGAGGGCTCCGGAAATTTTGACCCTCTGGTGTTCTTTAACGTGCACTGACATCGCACAGTACACGTGCCTCTACCATTTCGCCTCCATCGAAATGCAACCGCCGCGGCCGGGATCGAACCCGCGACATTCCGGGTCAGCAGCCGAGCACCGTAGCCAGTGATCCACCTTGGCGGACGGAACCACATTCTGTCAAACTAGTCGATCCTGCATAAATTTCACTTTGCTTTACGTGCCTGAGTTGAGAGTTTTGCACTGTTGCTAACACATCTTTAAATGCTTTTCTTTTAGAGATGAATGATGAGGAGAAGGTCCGATTTTTCATTTCCTCAGAAGAATTATCGGTAGGCCCGATATACTTTCCAGTTTCGTTAAAACGAGTGGTAGTTGTAGCCTAGCAGCACAGCCTTCAATGTCGAAGTGCGAACTTTTAGGCAAACAAACCTGCGTAATTAAGGACTGTTGTCGATCACATTGAGAACAAAAATAAGGATCTCTTACAGAGAAAAACAATGTTTGGCGCAACTAATATGGTAACATGATTTCTTTCAACGCGACCGCTTACCGACGTTTAAAGATTAATCGTCATTGATAGATCAGTCATAGCAGTCACCGGCCATCTAATCGAACTTTTATCTGAGCGTTTATCTGAACACATTTCACTTTGCCCATAATACGCCTGTTTTTTGTCGCAATTGCCTTAGTCCCAAATTTCCCTTGTTCTTCAGTTATGCTGTCTTGTTCCTTTAATGGGTCTTTTATTATTGTATAGCCTAGCACCACACCGATAAGTGTGAGCTGTGACAGTGGAAAGTGGGTGATCTGTTCATTAGCAGAAGTAACAAAATATTTCCATGATATTCAATACATTCAGTGAGGTGGGGAATTCTAGACATGGAACATTCGCATTTTCTACGCTTAATGTAGAGTAAATCTGCTGTCAAGAAGAGCAAGTAAGAATGGCACGCATTCCTAATAGATTTGACAAAATGTTTCTTTTCTTTAGACTGATGTCGCCCATGCAAAATAAGTATTTTAGCTCACTTTAGGTTCGGTCTCTATTTCATTGAAATGTTAAATATTATAACAACGCGAGCGTCAGGAACACAAGAATAACACAACCGGCCCTGCGTGTTTGTCTGCCTTTTTATTGTTTTAGCAATTATATGGACACTCTCAGGGGGTTTTTGCCGTTGCCGTCACCGTCATTTCCCGTGTATGAATTTATATCCATAAATGTTCTCAAAGAAAAATATATTCGAAGAAAAATTCCGAAGTACCCGAGCCGGGATTCGAACCAGCGATTCTTCGCTTCACAGCGCACCGCGTTGGACGACTCTACCACGCGCCGTACATCGGCTGGCATAGCAAGGGTGGATGCGTGGTTATTTATATGCACCATCTACCGCTCAATGTACGCTGGATCTCGGAAGAGCTTGAGCGTGTTCTCTATCACATAATGCTTCTATATTTTCTTTCTATTTGAAAACTACCCCTGAGATGCGCACGAAAAAGTGGCGCTTTTCTGTACCCACTCGTGACGTGGAAGAAAAAAAAAGGATGCATCGCACAGCCTCCGTCAGACGCTACCACGTGACAATAGATGGGGTCACTCCAGGAACCGCAGTTTAAAAGGAAAAATTCGGCAGATCCCACGTACCATGGGAATCGATGTCATGCGAAGCGTGCGGAGAAAAGGTGACTGTGGAGTAATTTTTTGTTGAGCGAAACGTTGAAGAAATGACGCTAAAGATATGTACAAATTTTATACGCACAGACATGTATGTTGAACAGTCGCATACGTTTTATATAACCAGCTGTTTACAGTTGCGTATCTATGCCAAGAGCAACTTGGGTATTACGAACACCAGAAGCGGTAAGCTGAAATGCAGTGCACGGTATACAAGAATGCAGTGCACGGTATAGATATGCTATCATATTTTTTCAGTAAGGCGTACGAATTGACAAGTCTGTGTTCTCGCATATGAGTCACAAAAGTGCCGGCGAGTGCGACCGGCGACTGTCGGTGACCGGAGGAGTTTGCTGGAAGCGCGTCGCATCGATGCTCATCACATCTTGTGCGGCCACCTTGCACAAGATAAAATGCTTCATTTTGGTTAACCGATGTCACAGCTGTGCTGTAAAAGCTGTAAAGTCATTCGTACTCGCCGGAATCGTGGAATCATGTATTCTGAAACCCAGAAGCGCCAATGGCACGTAGATGGACTCGGTCGGTACGCTAGGCCTCACCTTTGGTAGAGTCATGGTAGCAGAATATGATGATGCAAGCCATACTTGGTGGGGCTTTACTCGACGTTTGCCGAAGGTAACACATGGTGAATTTTAGCTTCGCACGCACTTTGACTGTTACCACAAAGTGCGGCTGAGGTAAGTGAGTGTGCAATAATTGCCACACTTGCATTTCTAGGGAGGCGTTATCAAGAGGCGGCTGTTTTCTGGTCTGCCTGTTGAAGAGGCATTTGCCAAGCCAGAGCTCATTTACTTCCCGAAAACTGCGCGGTGATGCCACACATTTAGTGTCGCTGTTCACACCAACACCTGTAGACTTAAAAGCATCCAAATACATTAAAACATCGCGGATGTCGAACTGATATGAGTATACGTGCACAAAATGTAAACGTTCACGGCTGGTGTGCTTCACAAAAATTGAGGCGGTTTTTGACGCGGTAGTCACTACGGTGACGTGGCCCGTCAGCGCAGTACTGTCGCAAAATCGACGGGGCCCGTCGCCGTGGTGTGATTTTGTGGTGTAGTCGTAATAGTGAGGGGGGCCCGGCACAATAGCGGCGCCACTACGCTGACGAGCCCCGTCACCGTAAAGGAGTGACTGCAGTGACGGCGCCCGTCAGCGTAGTTATAACGTAAAAGTGAGGGGTTCCCGTCAGCGCAGCAAAATCGTAAAATTGAGGGGGGCCCGTCACCGTAGTGTAATCGTAAAAATGAGGGGGGCACGTTACCGTAAATTTGTAGTCATTTTAGACCCCTGTCGCCATGTGGCTTCAGTGGCGCAATAGTAAGGCGCACGGCTTGAAGCGCGGTAGTGCTGCAGGTCGTCAGATCAAATCCTCTCAACTTCCTTTTTTTTTTTTTTTTTTTTTTTTTTTTTTTTTTTAAGAGAAATGCGTCGATATTGACGGTACTTGAAGCAGTCGTAAGTTTTCTTTTTTAAAAGAAAATAAAAATCATGTTGCTGTCGGCGGTGGTCGTTAGACAGCCCCACCATTTGGATTTCGAAGCGCTGTGGGCAATGCATGATGCGTTGTTGCTGTGCGACCTCGGTTCTAATCGCACTGAACAAGTAAACTTTTCTTTTTTTCTGTTTTCAATATTGCTTTAATATAGTTACTTATTATAAACGATAATCGTGTTGGACAACGTTTCGCAGTGGACCGAGGGCAGGAGCCGCTGGTCAGCGAGAACCTGACGATCAGCTGAGTCGAGCTGACTGACCGGACTCGCAGAATGGCAGCCGCAGCGGAGCCCTGGTCTGAGCTCCCCACCCCGCAAGCGCTGTAGCAATACTGCAAATATTAAGTTTCCACTACCACCATTGAAAGCGCATAGACACTACTGCATCCATTCAATACGTAAGGATGTCGTAATAGTGAGATGGCCCGTCAACAGCGCTGCGACTTTAGCGACGGGCTGCGTCATTGTTTTTATTATTTTTGTTGTTTAGTCCTGCGCGAGGTGACGGCGTTCAAGCTCGCTACGGCTCACTTCCCTCAGCGTAGGATAGAGCCGCGCTGGTACGGAACACGCCTCGATCATGTGGGAAAAGCGTCGTCTCAGGATTGAAAGACAGCTACAGAGAGCGTAACATAGCGCAATATGTGCTATTCAATACAAACTGCGTTAGACATGTGAACTATACACGGTGCGGTAAATATATACACGTGCTATGTTGCGCTCTCTGTAGCTGTCTTCCAATCCTGAGACGACGCTTTTCCCACAGGATCGAGCCGTGTTCCGTATCGTTCTCGACGATTGAAATGGCAACATGCCGAAGACGCGGGCGTAACAGGTCGTCTGGCGGCTTGCAAGTGCCAGCTGGTGCGCCTCGGGCTTGGGTAAACCACAAGGTGTACCTAGTCAGCGAAACAAGAATGAACGTGCATCTACCAGCGCGGCTCTATCCTACGCTGAGGGAAGGGAGCCGTAGCGAGCTTGGACGCCGTCACCTCGCGCAGGAGTAAACAACAAAAATAATAAAAACAATGACGCAGCCCGTCGCTAAAGTCGCAGCGCTGTTGACGGGCCATCTCATTATTACGACATCCTTACGTATTGAATGGATGCAGTAGTGTCTATGCGCTTTCAATGGTGGTAGTGGAAACTTATTATTTGCAGTATTGCTACAGCGCTTGCGGTGTGGGGAGCTCAGACCAGGGCTCCGCTGCGGCTGCCATTCTGCGAGTCCGGTCAGTCAGCTCGACTCAGCTGATCGTCAGGTTCTCGCTGACCAGCGGCTCCTGCCCTCGGTCCACTGCGAAACGTTGTCCAACACGATTATCGTTTAAAATAAGTAACATTACTTAAAGCAATAATGAAAACTGAAAAAGAAAAGAAAAGTTTACTTGTTCACCTCGCCGACCAGCAATGGGCCGTCCAGCAGGCCCACAAAGCGGCCGCCAGGTATTCCCTGTCGGTCCCTACGTGGGAGACGCCCGCTACGCGCTAAGCGCGTCCTGCAGGACAAAAAAATTAAAGTTTGTCCATTCCATTCCATTCAGTGCGATTAGAACCGAGGTCGCACAGCAACAACGCATGATGCATTGCCCACAGCGCTTCGAAATTCAAACGGTGGGGCTGTCTAACGACCACCGCGGACAGCAACATGATTTTCTTTTAAAAATTAAACTTACGACTCCTTCAAGTAACGTCAATGTCGACGCATTTCCCTAAAAAAAAAAAAAAAAAAAAAAAAAAAAAAAAAAACGACCTGCAGCACTACCGCTGTTCAAGCAGTGCGCCTAACCGTTGCGCCGCTGAAGCCACATGGCGACGGGGGGTCTAAAATGACTACACATTTACGGTAACGGGCCCCCCTCATTTTAACGATTACACTACGGTGACGGGACCACTCAATTTTACGATTTTGCTGCGCTGACAGGTCCCCTCACTTTTACGTTATAACTACGCTGACGGGCCCCGTCACTGTAGTCACTCCTTTACGGTGACGGGGCCCGTCAGCGTAGTTGCGCCGCTATTGTGCCGGGCCCCCCTCACTATTGCGAGTACACCACAAAACCACACTACGGCGACGGGCCCCGTCGATTTTGTGACAGTACTGCGCTGACGGGCCCCGTCACCGTAGTCACTGCCTTTTGACGCCGCATGAGAAGAAAAAAGCATGCTAGAAAGCGTAACGATTGGTGTGGACTTCTTTGGCATGTAAATGTATTTTGCTGCACATTCGACAGGGAAACATTAAAAATGATAGTGATTTCAGATACTGCCCCGTGCAGTTCTATCAAGCCACCATCATCCACCATGCTTCCATCAAGCCACCGCCATCCAGCTTGTTCGCGAAGCCATTCACCAAAAAAATATTTACGTCGCCACCATCAGCCAGCATTTTCGACTGTATCCATTAATGGCCATTTTGAACACCAAACGAAGCTCGCCTACCAGCACTACCATCTGCCACCATTTTTGCCACCCTTGCCACCCAAAGCCATTCTGACCAGCACAGCTTCTAGCATATCCGCTATTATTTCCACCACATCCACTATTCTTTTCACCTTGTCCACTATTGTTTCCACCATATCCACCAATGATTCCATCATCCACCAACCCAGGAGTTTGAATAGGGAAGACATAGTTTCAATTGTTCAAGACGCTCCCTTTAGTAGCAGTGATCGCGTCGGCAATTTCTCAAATCGCCATTTAACAATAATGTTGAACGAAGCAACTTAGGGGAGCTTTTTTTCTAACAATCATCCCGAAATACCAAACAGCGTTAGAAAATTTGGGCCCAACGTTTTCCCAATAGCTTCCGCCAGCCCTGTTGCCCTGTTGAGACGTGCCTTATGAGCAATCATTCTTTTCATACTATTTCATTATTCCCCTCCAGCACAAGTAAGCACGTTTACGTGACCAAATAAAAAAAAAACATCGTTACGCACTTTCGCTCAATATAAATAGCGATTTCCGGAGATTTAACGGTAGCAATGCGATCACCTCAAATAAACAGCAAAAAAAATATCAATGATACAAATATTACCGACGCCTAGCGGAGTTTATGAACGCTTGTTCTCGCCTCTCCTGGGGCCGAAAACAATAAAACCGTCTCGCATTGCGAAAATTTGTTTTTTTTCCTTTCTGTTTCACTGTTTCACCAAACATTACATAATCGGGCACAGCATACGCCACACACGCTCGCTGTGCTTGAGTGTGTAGAGCACGATGGAATGCTTTAGATTAAACTGAAACAAGTAAACAATTAAAGCGAGAACAAAGTAAGCGCGTCAAAACGCGGTGAACATGCGCATCTTTTCGAAGAGGAAAGGGGGTGGGCAGCTTTGAAAGATGAAATATGCAATAGACAGTTTCGAAGGGTGCCGGTGTCGGTGACAGGGGAATCCCGGCAAACAGGCGCTCATAAAAGTGTGCCGCTGGAACTACACGCACATTTTTGTTATGTAAGGTCTGCGAACACTGCCCATTTTTTTTCGACAACTGATATTTATTTTTATTTTCATTTTTTTTTGGCGTTGGCTTAAAGGAAGGTACACTGTATTCGGGAACTTGTTTACAGGAGAAAAACTTGGGAAGTCTTGCGATAAAAGACGCCCTTGTTTTTGCTTTTCATGTGGAAGCCGAACCCCCGCTTCTTTGTCAATTCTGGCGGCTTCCGACGTTGGTTTTTTTCGCAGTTTGGCAGTGCAGGTATTGCGGCGCAAACTTCGAAAAGATCCATTTTTCTAAATATTCGTTTCTAAATTTTGTCATCCAATTTGCTTCACATCCCCGAAGTATTAGAAAAATGGAGAATGGCGAAAAGTTACCGAGGATAGCGCGAGGGAACTGAACTATATTGTTGGAGTGATATCACCATAATTAGGTTCTCTTTCCCGCTACAGATCATAATAGGGGCTTTTAGCTTGTACGTATACATCTTTACGTTGCCGTGTTACCGGATACCGGAAGGAATCTGCGCATGCGCGTTTCTTTACGGAACGTAGACTTTTACGGAACGTAAACTACTCGCCGGATAGGCTTTACGTTTTTCGGCCCTATCTCACAAATCCACCTTCGTTCGTGGCTACTCGCGATATCCGCTTTGAGGAGACTCCAGCCGCCGATGCCGAGTCAAAATAAGCCGAGGTGCGAGCGATCACCTTAATTGTTTCAGCAGGATTGCCGAAGCTAGTGACCTAGTCCTAAAACCCCCTGACATGCCCAACGCGCTGGATAGGTGGCGCCATCTAGCGGGGCTAATATGAACCAGGCAAGCACAGAATTGGTATTGCAGAAATATCGTGCATTCTACTTCTGATGTGAATGCCTTGCAGTGGCATAACTACGAATGAGTTGCCTTTTTAATCATTTCTTTCAAAAACACTCGGCGAAAACAAACGTGTCCATGACTGTGGTTGCACAATTCGTCACAAGATGTCGACACCATCGTCCGGTAACCTGGTATTTTATACGTTTTATACTCCTTCGCTTACATTGGGATACCTTACACGCTAAAAAACCTTTTTTATGATTTTGCCGCAGTAGTGATTCAATCTTATCTAAACTAAATATAGTTTAAATGCAGTTATCATCGCAATTTGGTGGTTTGCGCAAACCACGGTGTTGCGCAAACGTAAAGGTATACGTTTACGTAAGTACGTAAACGTTTACGTATGGTGTGCTAAAACTTTTCTAAAACATGCGTTCCGGTAACACGGTAAACGCAATCCGGTATTCCGGTAACACGGTAACGTTAAAAAGTATACGTACAAGCTAAAAGCCCCTAATATCTGAGCTTTACGTCATGTTTTCATTGCTCACTCTATTACTTCATCATTTTCCTCTGTAACAAGATCACACAGCACGTATTTTGCGGGGCGTAAATAAAGC
The DNA here is from genome assembly GCA_030522465.1 of Rhipicephalus appendiculatus. Taxonomy (NCBI): domain Eukaryota; kingdom Metazoa; phylum Arthropoda; class Arachnida; order Ixodida; family Ixodidae; genus Rhipicephalus; species Rhipicephalus appendiculatus. The sequence continues at coordinate 20,995 of JALIZH010026286.1, forward strand.
ATAAAAGAGAGCGAGTTATTTTTAGAGATGATCTTGTCATTCCTGTTATCTTTCTCTTTATGATGAATGATCACATCTATGCGTTTGTAAAAAAAAACGGGGCCAATACAAAGCGATGCGTTATAATAATCAACGCACAGAGCGACAGGTGGGACAGCGCCATTGTTCTTGTTTTACCACCTTATTTCTTTTAGCTGTTTCAAGTAGTTTTAAGCAGCATTGTCTACCCAACGCCGCCCACGCGTAGGTTCTAGGATGGTTTGTAATAACGCGGTGATTCAATGAAAAAAAAATTAGCAGTTGTTCCGAGTACGAATACAACCGATGAGCGAAGCTCCTTAGAAATGGGAAGCAAACGACTATGTACATTTTGAAACGGTTGGCGGCGTCGGCGCTTAGATTCGGCCGCTCTAGCACGTACGGTAGGATCCTGTCGGCGTAACCTTTGTAGCTCCGCTGGTCGTGCTTTAACCGCAGGACCCTGTTGCCGGGCTCATCTTGCTGCCGCTGCTCTGGCTTTGCGTTCCGCATCCTTGCCAAGCTGCTTATCGTCTTCATCATATTCACGTTTACGTTTCTGAGGACGACTATCAATATTCTGTGAGGAGCCCTAAGTAATGTCAAGTGGGTCCTTATTTTTTTTATATATGTACAAACATGGTTTTCGGTAAATTTTATTGTCGTTTATAAACGCGAACTGTTTTTGCGCCGCGCACCTTGTTTTTTGCGCAATGCGCGCCGAACGCCGCGAGCGCCTTGCACCGCGTGCCGTTTCTTTTTTTTTCTTTTTTTCTTTTTTTTTGTTGTTGTTGCGCCGGCGCCGCGAGGGAAGTGCGTCTACTGCTACCTTAGACAAAGCACCCGTGCTGCACTAGAATGATGGTTGTCATTTCACAATTCACGATGGTGAAAGTGAAGACGACCATTATAACCAGTTGTGCACAAAGCTTATTTATTTTATTTAGCCTGGAATTTCTGGTGCGCTAGAAGCAAACCGCTCGGAGTTCAGCGCGCACGGCGTTTCATTGTCTTTTTTGAGCCGGTGACGCATCCAGGGAGCTTCAACGGCGAATGGGTGCCGTCCTAAGGAGCTTCGCTCCTAAAAAAATTACACCATCTCCCGCTAAAGGGAACCATGTGTAGATGTGAAGCAGCGGGCGCTAACGCTTACACTGGCGGCGGCGTTGACGCTGGCGCTCATCGCAGCGTTGCGCAGGAGAGAAAACTGGGGAGGCGCAAAGTAGGCAGTAATGGAGCAGTGTTTCCTACTGGAACATGCCAATCGCTGCTGATGGGCAATGAGAGACAGAAGACTCCGACTGGACACAGAGACCCGCACTCCGCTTTTAGTTAACGCGCACGCTGCGAATTTTTATTGTTCAACAACGCACAGGAGAAATCTTCCACCGGCACCACCTTGGAGGTCAAGATCCATTGCCATATATACGGGATGGCCAGTGAACGATTGTGCAGCGCGAGCAGCCGGTTTTTTCAACCAAGAAACTCGCTAGCAGACGCTGCCTGCGTCGGCGTCGCGAGGCGAGAGAGGGGGAAGCGGAGGAGAGGAGAGAGAGGGGGGTGACACGCATGCGCAGTGGGGAGGTGAACGCCGTGGGCAGGGATGCGTAGAGGAGAGAGGGGGGGAGCGTAGGAGAGGAGAGAGAGGGGGGACGCGCATGCGCAGGGGGAGTTAGACGCCGCGGGCAGGGATGGAGAGAGGGGGGGGAGTGTAAGAGGGGGAGAGAGGAAGGGAGGCGCATGCGCAGTGAGGGTGTGGTTGCCGTGGGGAGGGATGCCTAGAGGAGAGAGAGGGGGAGAGGAGGTTTTTTTATTTTTATTTTTTCTTTAACTGTTTGCGCATGCGCAGTAAGGGTGGGCACGCGGCACACCACCACCACCACCACCACCGGATTAAGCTTCGCCATAAGATGCTTCACATCTAAAAAAAAAAGTCATGGCATAGTCAGTGGAACGGCCACACGCTTTCGCCGAACACACTTTAGAATGTACAAAGTGTGCTTCAGTTTTTGTCACTTGTTGATTGAGCAGGAAGCCAGTACAAACACACGGTGAAGAAGCCTTCCTCAGATGGTGGCATACACGGGTTTTCGGGGTGAGGAAGAGGAACATTGAATTTTCTCTACTGCCGTTATGAAAGCGACTGGCACGGGGGGGGGGGGGGGGGGGGAGGGGGGGGGGAATGAGTCCATATGAGCCGGCCCAAGGCATATTCTGAATGGAAATGTTGCTTTTCTTCCCAAATTATATGTGATTCTGTGCAAGCGACTTTTTGTGTTCCTTTTTTTTTCTTGTTTGCAGTTATTCGTGATCTGTGTTAGCATCGCAGTTAGATTGTACCTATGTTCTATTGTTTGTATGTCCTGCTCAAGTCATTTTGTTACCCAGTGCGGGTATGCTCACCTGGACTGATGTTACCAGTATGCAATAAACTTCCCTGTGTTCCTTTTTTTCTTGTTTTTATCAGTGATTAGTGACCTGTGTTAGCATTGCAGTTCCAGTGTACCTATGTTCCCTTGTTTGTACGTCCCGCGGAAGTCATTTTGTTACCCAGTGAAGTTATACTCACCTGAATTGCCGTTACTTGTATGCAATAAACTTCCCTGTGTACACAGCTTAAAATTGATCAAGATACGAAATCAAGATAGGAAATTGATCAAGATACGCAGTCAGCGCTGGGCGTGTTATCTTCGTCAGTCTTTGTCTTTGCGCTGTTCTTATACTCAGTTATGTCCTACCAACTCCCCAAAGTTTTCACTCTTCCCTCTTCATCGGAATGGCCGTACGATCAATCGCAATGCGGAATCGAAGGTAATAGGCACGAAATAGCTACTTGAAACGGGGACCTTTATGAGGAAAGAACTAGGGTTCACTAGGTTAACGTAATAAAAAAAATTAAAAAAAAAAGGCGAGGCGGAAGCAATCAACGCCTCTCCACGTGCTTTGTGCTGTCGAAGATGAACAATGTGTTTCTTTTTATAGGTGCAGCGCCAGCGTTCTTCGAAGTGAGTGGCTTCGATCGTTCGAAATGAAAGCGCCGAGGCGTAGCGTACACTGTGGATCTGAATCGGTGCTCGCAATATCGACGGCCGATTGTCGTCAGCGCTGCAGGCTCGACCTTCATCCTGAGCTCCCTGGAGGCATTGCCTTTACTCTTATCCCTCCGTGCTTCAATCTCTCCAAGAGGTCTCGAAAGAATAGAAACTGCATCGCGGTCGCCAAATATATGCCTCTAAAACGTTGGAACGTGTGGATTTAATTAAGTCCCACCGTTTTCTGGCATGCGCTTTTCGCAGTTGTGCCTCGGATCTTTAAAAAAGGAAGGAAATGACATTTTAAGCCACCTTTATTTTGTATATTTTCTCGCCTGCCTGTTTTGCTGGGGTGCGCGGTACTTTCTCCATACCAATATCAGCCTAGAAAAGGTTTGGCGAAAGGGACGTGAAGTTCCGAATTAAGTTTGGCGGGCACTATATATGTCAGATTGCTATGATACGAGCGTCGCGTTGAAAAGTCGCGTCGCTCCTCATTCTGAACACAATACAGGGTCTGCTTCTATTCGTTGCACTCATTTTCTAGCAAGAACGTAAATGTGGGGCACCCGGTTCCGCTTTTTAAAACAAGAAGTCAGGCTGAAATCAATTCGGGTTGTATTCTAGGTATTTATGTACATATGTGAGAGAACAGCATTTTATGTCCATTGAATGCAAGACGCGTTAATTTCATAGAAGCCCACAGCCTGCGGTATCCGACAGTGACAGTGTGCTGCAGCACTGTTTGAACATGGTCTAAAAACGTAGCCGACCGGTAGACGAGGAGGGTGGCGATGCGGGCTTGTTGGTTGGTCATACTTGTACGAGTTGAGCGCTCAAAAGCACGCGGACAAGAGGAAGAGATGTGTGTACATCTCTTGTCCGTGTCCTTCTGAGCGCTCAACTCGTACCGGTACACGAGGCTTGAGTAATCATGTGAGCCAAACGATGTGGCACCGCATGCGGCAGGCAATTTACAAGTGCGTTTCAAAGTCAGCGAGAATTCGTTTTCTCGTGCCTTGACAAATTATGCCATAGACTGGTCCGACTACAACATAAACGGAAGGACACGGCCATTGGTCGACTTCAGTATTCGTGTGCTGTACAGTTACCCCTGCCGCCACAACTGCCTCCACGTACTCGCGCTGTGCCCAAATAGCATCAACCTAACTTCACTCCGCCACTTCCATTCCCATTTGCTTTCAATGAAGTTTACTTCTCCCTTATTGCTAGAACCATGCCTAATAATATTAACATGCTCGGGCTAATAATACATGCTCGTGATCACTCCGAAAGTGAGCGTACGTGTTTAAAGAAAAAAAAAGGAATAAACGAGCTCAAACTCATGACGGGTGCTTTCGTTGCCCCTTGCCTCTTCATGATCTCCCCCTCTGTAGCTTTGAGCTCAGTCGTTGGGACGAAAGGAGGGAGAAAGTGCTTGAAACGCGCGACGAATCCCTACTACCCCGCTCTTACCTGGCGCATGTATTACGTGAACGAAATAAGTAAAACAATGAATTTCATGGTTAACAATTTCGCACAATCATATCTGCATGAAATGTAATGTTTCTGTTATGACTTATTGTCACCCTAATAAAGAAAAAAACTGAGAGTATACAACGAACGTTTCGTTGAAGTTACGTTTCATACTGAGTGCGTCATCGCATGTGCCTCACGACCATGAGAAAAGCATTTCGGTAGCACTATTTATCTTGTCTCTGCTATAAAAAGTAGCTTTCTGAGCGATAACGTAACACAAAACAGCGCCAAATCGGATGACGAGGATTACGTGAACTAAAAGCTTGCTGTATGTCTCGTCTTGTTTGTCGCTTGTCTTCTCATGTACAAGCATACATACGGAATGGCTCATGTTTCTCTGCTACCAAGAAGGGTCGCGTTCATAGAGAGATCATTTTAATCCTGTCTAAAAATAAGAAGAAAAAAAACTGCGCCCATGCTGATGATTCGCAATTTAAGTGAACATGCAGAAATAGCGAGACAGAGAGAGAGATGCAAGGAAAGGCAAGGAGGTTAACCAGACGCACGTCCGGTTTGCTACCCTGCACTGGGGGAAGGGATAAAGACAGGAAAAGAGAGACAGAAGAAGAGAAGGAAGGAGAGATACACAGAATCACAAGCACACTTGGGGGAGCACATCCAGTCTAAAGGCGGTCGCTCAGATTTGTTGAGTCCAGGTACTTCAGAAGCGCGAAATTTTCATATTGCTTTCGCGTTGAACAAAGGAAGGTATGTGTTCCTTACCTGATTTTGTGTTGAACAAAAGGGGGGTAAGGAACGAGGCAACGGGTACGATCCAGGATGCGTGCGTGCGTGCGGTAATGGAAGGGGGGGGGGGGGGGGGGGGTAAGAGAGTGGTTTTTTTTTGTTAGCACTAGACGATGCTGGCCTATCATGAATAGAACCGTGACGCTTCTCGCATGCCGGGTAACAGCCGCCGCAATCGAACGCGCGAGGTTGGGAGGCCGTTGGCGTTGCAGTAGCCCCATCGGCGTGCAAGTCACGGGAACCTCGCGTCTAGCATGACCTACGTGGCGAGTAGGCACTACACTGTCCATCTTCGAAGTCGTGTCCATGCCAGCACCGTGTGGGCTCTCTGGTCGACATTCGGCTGCTTTGGGATGCATGCTGTCGACAAACGAGAGCCGTGTGAACGTCGATCCCAGTGATACCCCTCCGAGGCTCACGTTTTACTTTTAGAATTTTCACGTCGGCTGTTCTCTCATTTTGCCCAACTTAAAGAAACAGTTTTTCGAGAAAGGAATTCGTCTATGAGGATAAGAGCAATCGTAAGTTATAATATATTTCTTAATGAGGGAAGTGTCATACACGTAGAGATAGAACCACAAAAGAAAAATATGTACGCATATCTCAGAAAGAAAGCTTCCGAGGTCACGAAAAATTGTGAACTGGCAATCTTCTTTTCTGCGATATCTTTTGGCGTTGCTTTGTGTACTGCCTTTGCAAACTCGTGGACGCGAAGTTTTTCGTCTTTATTGAGCCTCCTCCACCTTGCGGGTTTTTACGGAACGTCCACGCTGTACGTTTTCATGCAGATTATGCATGCGCTTTCTTTCTTACAACATGCTGCTGAACTGACGGTAGTAGGTAGGGCGGTCGACTAATTAAATTTTATTAGCAGCCCTATTAAACGAGCACACACCTAAATAAAACATCGTAGGGTTAATTTCATCAGCAGCTTTGGCAAAATGATGCTCTGACAGCCATGCGTCTTCTCTCGTTATGAGTGAAGCAGCATTAGCAGAGACTTTTAGCCCCATAGTTCTTAGACTGACTGCCGATGTCTCATACTACGAACTACTATGTCAGAATGAAATACAATTTGAGTAGGTTTAAGTAGATGAGTCTGAAGGAAGTTAGCTGTTAAAAAAGTAAACAGAATTCGCATTCACATTCGAGCGCACCGGTACACCGACGAACAATGGTAAGGCAAACAGGACAGCGTCTCCCTGACAGCTAACTTATAATGAAGACAAGTGGTGTATGTAGTAGCAAAGCTTTTCCACGCGCACGTGGCAGTGTATGAATACGGGTATCAACAACAATACCAATCGTAAGGTAAGACACCTTAAGCATTCGGAAACAGCACCATAATAGCAAGCGCCAAGGTAGGCGAGCCTGTTTCCATGAAAAAATGACTATCTCAATCTTTCGACGTGCGCTTCCCGGTGCACTCGATGATCTGTTCAAATATTAAACATAACCAATAGATGCTAGATTGCCGTACACTGGTTGTACACAGAAAAGATGAAGAAATGCAAGATATAACTAACGATAGTCGCCATTCTGCTGCGGTGCTTACATTTTTATACATATCTTTTTTGGGGTTAAAATTGATCCCAGTGAGTCGTGAGGTGAATCAGAAAGTTCATTTTCTTTGTAGGACCTAGGCGCAGCAGGCTTTCAGTGAAAAGGAGCACGTGTCCCGATTTGCGCCCTATTTATTTAAAAGGAAAGGATAAAAATAAGCAAATGGGGAGCATGAAGGTCGAACAACTCAGTGAGTGCTCACGTTCAGTAGAAAATGAGCTGTATATACGCACGCGCCTGCTTTGGACAGCCACCTCGTCGCAGTTGTGTACATGGCTTCAGGCTATGAATTTCCTTCAAAAAAAAAAAACAATAAATATCTGAGGAAAACTGGAAAAAAAGACATTAATAAAGAATGTTGGAAAGGAAGCATATGTGAAAACGATGACAACAATGAAGAATAAGTGTTCGAGTGAAAAGCATACGCTTGGGCTTCAGCTTTGGTCGTGAAGGTTGCAACACTGGTGAGATGGTGCGTTGTAGCCCTTCCCTCTGCTACCCCCCACGCGGTCTTTATCTGTACGCATGAAGGACTTGCGCTGCCTGCTGCCGCCCTGAAGAGGCCCGAGGGCCCGGTATTTTGCTTTTAACAGGCATGGACTTAAAAATGGTATCTCAACGTGTGCAATCATCCGGCTGCTTTCGCTGTTGCATGCTTTTTGTATCACACTGCCGAAGGAGATGTAGCGAATGGCGTGCTTCAGCGTGCGCTCATGCGCACTGGGATAAAGTGTATTTTAAAGAAATGCCAAGCTTAACGATACTTAACTTGGCGTTCTTCCTTCAAGAGTGTGCGCCCTTCGGGAAGCCGTTGCAGACTTCAGATACGTTGGACGCCTCTAGGAAAGTTCCGCGGATGCTTTCTGGAAAGTGAATTGACGCGTTTCTGTTTATCCGGTTGTGCACGAAAACCACTTTCCGGTAACAACGTAAACCCGACTTGTACTGCTTTTGGTTTGGTTGTGTGCATCGCTTTCCTCTTTGAAAACTACGTGCCCTAGAAAATAGGGAATCCAATCGCTTTTCGAAAATGCCTCAGACCGAAAGAAATTGCTTCTATGTTCCCTTATAATTTCTCCATCCTTATTTTCTTGTTCTTCGTGTAACCAAATTTAACGACAAGATTTGTTTCCTTTAAACGCAATCAAACTTCTTTACTTACGATCACAGAAGTGACGGCCGTTTATAACTGAGCGTGGACTTCTTAGTAAGTGGAAAGAAGTAAGTGCTTATACATTTGTTGTTCTTGAAAAGCCTCTGCTTCAGAAGGGCGTTTTATTGATTCTTTTGACTGAAGTTAGTACTAAGTGCATATTTTGTAGTTCGGTGCTTTTAACTTCAAGGCGTGCTTAAGCGCATTGTGCACTTGGTAAACCTGTCTGTAAAAAGGAACTTTTACTGAGCCGCCGGCGACTGACTAAGGAAAAGCAGCTTAGCGTATGATAAAGACCGTCTACGCCTGCTGTTCCGTGTATCTGGTCGACGTGTTGACACATAGGAACTCTAATTTGAGACATGTGTGACATTTTCTAAGCCGCTTGTGCAAGATGGCATTTCCTGGCTTGCTAAGTAGGAGCAACGAACTAGGTGGAGTTGTGTGCGTCACCGTTCAATGTGCACATGCTTTACATTATAAAAAGAAAATATATTCGGTGATACAACTAATCACAGTGACAACAATTTAAGTCCAATTTATCACCAAGAGTGATGTTCAAATTAAAAATTAAAGACGCATATATTTTTTCTGGAATACAATGCCCACTGCATAGCAACAGTGTATTCTCATGAGGTCGTCTTGAAAGATTATCATGTCACACGGTGCAAGACTGGTAGTGTTGCTATTCTTGATTACCAACTGCAGTAGCATGTCTGCTTTGTATTCGAAGAAATCATTCCCGAAAATGAGCTGTGTCGCGGAGAATGAGTTAAGATACGTGGGCGAGTACGAAAATAATGAAATAAAATTGAATTATTTAGCACAGTAAGCATACCTTCGAAATAGGCTTTAATTACGGGGAAGTTTCAAGATTTATCTGTTTTATGGGATAGCTTATAGAGGTGTCGTCCCATAGGCAGTATAATGGTAGTTTTCAGTGGCACACCCACTGATGTGTTCGATATCAAAACACGGCGGTATTGCGTTTTTACGGAGGGGAGGGCAGCAGGGGGGTTTTCAATTTGCGAGCGCAACAGTTAATATACCCTGAACCTTTCATGTTTTAAAGCGTCATGAACAACAACTGATTCTTGGGGAACAACATATTCTATGAACAGCGAGCATTGCTGTAAACGCTTCAGCTAAAATTTTGTTGTCTTGCGTAACACGTTTGCACGTGGATCACGAAGTTGCACGTGGATCGCGAAATAATGTCATAATATGTTAACTTATGCGTGTTTTGCAAACAATCCAAAGTAAATTTTAATGAAATGTATATTCATTATCAAGTCATTCATGCTCTGTTTTGGCATAAATTGAATGTAATCTCAGTGCAGAAACACAGTGCAAATTATTTTTCGTCAAGTTCATCTTGAGCAAAAAAATATACTTTTCACATGGCTCGCTGGAAGCGGCACGTCGAACGACTCGTCGATCGTGATAGTGCCATCAGCAAAGTGATCATATGCAACAGTACACTTCGAAATGAAGTAAAATTAAGACAAATATCCGTTATACCGGAGGTCCAATTCATCCAAAGCTTGTTATATCTTGCTCTTTCTCATACCATAATTGATCCAAATAGCAAAATCAAGTCGTGTACACAATTGTGTACATAGCGCCTTAAAGGGTTAATGCAGAATTTCGCTCTTCCCTCGCACGGAGCTGCCGGCGACCGTTCTCTGTTGTCCGTGAACAGATTGCTGCCGTTGGTTGATAGGTTAACTATCAGGAGCGGCGTTTGGTTCAGTAGCACTTCTTGCCACGAGGTGTCACCGCCTGCCAGTGCCGCGCTTTTTAGGGAGAAAAATACCCAGCGGCAACTCTAACGCACAAACAAGCCACAATGGGAGAGAGTGATCGCGTTTCATGACGCGCGCTGTCATTACCAGGGTCGCTCCTCTATGTGTTGCTTCCAGCGCTGTCATCGGGATGTGAGAAGACCGAAACACTTGAAACTTGCGGAAAATCTGTGTAACTTCATGTCTTCCTGACGGATTCCTACAATTTTTGCGGCAATTGATTCGCGAGGTAGTGAGCTCTGATACTGAAGTCATTCGACGACATTGGTGCGCTTCGTTAGCGCAGAAAGCAAGAAAAGCGCTACTGAAGTACCTGAACTCAACAAATCTGAGCGACCGCCTGTGGACTAAATGTGCTCCCCAAAGTGTGCGCGTGACGCTGTGTATCTTTCTTCCCTCTCTTCTTCTGTCTCCCTTTTCCTCCATTTATCCCTCTCCCCCAATGCAGGGTAGCAAACCGGACGTGCGTCTGGTTAACCTCCCTGCCTTTCCTTGCATCTCTCTCTCTCTCGACGATTAGTCAGTGAAGTGTTTCAGAACGCTTTTAAGGAAGAAAAAAAAATGCTATGATTAATATTAGTGGGATAACGACTTCAGCTGCTCAACTGTAAGCAGATATCTGCGGCGTAAATTATGAGTAGTGTGTCCATAACCAGCGACCGCAATTAGCAAAAATAGACTTATGTCGTATGCTTTAATGGAAGAATATTTTTTTACGATAATAGTCAGTGAACAGGCGTAATATTTTGTGAAGTAATACGTCTAATAATTATCAAAGAATAGCAATTATGTATTTTACAAAAGTAAATTAGGCGCTTTATTTTCTGAGCGACCATTCGTTCTTCTTGAGGCTATTCGAAAGGAAGACATATTTTATGGGCGGCTGGTTTTTTAAATTTATCTGCCCGCTCACTTTTATTCAGCTGGTGAGACTGCATTACTCATAAACACCTTTTCAAAATGAATGCACACCTACCGGTATCACAAGAAGACGTGTTGAAAGGCTGATTTATGTTAGTTTAGTTTCATAATAAAAGCACACTGCCACGGCTAAAAGCGTACAGATAAAAGTATGCTTTTATTCATAACTATTCCCTGTTCCAATCGAACCGAGGGCAAGTACAGAAATATCCTTGCTTTCCCGCATGAAACCGCAATCGAACACTGGGATCTGTTATTGATCGGAGAAAATAATTGAATGAATTTGGAACTAGACTTCTATCGTAAAACGCGCTGAGCATTTAGGTCTTTACAGGCCCCTGCGATGAACTCCTGTGGTCTCTCTCTAAGTTGTAGCTGTCGCGTCTCATGCACTCCCTGTCTTTCGACTGTCATACGGTTCCCTATGCATTTGCCTAAGATTACTCTAAGGCGAAAGCCTTCTTCTTCTTCTTCTCAGTCGACTGTACTAACCACCCTCCCCACCCCGAATTATTTAATAATTAATTAATTAATTAATTAACAACAATATTTGTTCCTGCTTAAAGGGAAAGGGGCAATGGCACCGCGGGGGGGGGCGGAGTAACTACTTGAAGTAGGTCGCCTCTACCCTGTCAGCCCACTCCAGAATGGCCTCTTGAATGTCGGGCCTCGAGTTGCCCCAGGAAGCCTCCCATTGCTCCTTACTGGAAATTAGTCAATTTCATAAAAGGGGGAAGAGGGTGCTTAGAGCAGCGGCACATGATGTGGTTTAAGCGTGCTGTGGAAAAGGCGCAGAATTTAGAAGAGGGAGAACATGGAACTTTCTTACATGCAACTACTCATATTTCGAGATTGTGTTTTAGGTTTTTGCGTACCCTCATATTTCTGTATTTCTGTCGAAAGCGCGTGGCGTGGCGCACTGCCTGTGGGCAAAGTGTGTGCAACATTTATTCCCCCGCTTTCTCCCAATCGTATTAGAAATGAAGGGAAACTGGCGCTCCAACTCAAGTTCCTTGACAGGGGCTGAAGGTCACGAGATAGCCGGTTGAAACAAAATTTCTTGTTGGCGTCTTTACTTATTTCAGTTGGTTTGCATTTCGTAATGGAAGCTGTCACATGGTCGGTAAGGTGAACAGTCTTGTCTGCCCCAGATAAGCTGTATACCTCGTCAGATAAACAGCGTTCAAAGGGTAAGACTGGGGCGCTTCGTTACTGCCACAAGATATTTCGCATACGAACTCATGTTGTTAAATGCAATCTTTCTTAAATGCCTTGGCTGCATGATGATGCCCGCAAGACACACTCACAATAATGACCTTATTTCTTTCTGCCTTTGCCCATTGCGTTCGTACAGCATAGAATATTCAAGCACACGCTGGGTTGAAATTCCCGTCCTTTATCTCTTCCTCTTGTGGCCAAAATAATTCAATGAGCCAAGGTGTCCTGCCATAGTTTTCCAATTCGTGCTCACAGGCCAGAATACGATAGGATACAGATGGAGCGAGGTGCTGAAACAGCATGATTGAAAAAAGACCAGAGTAATGCGTTTACACATCACCTCTTCCGCAAACATCGGGCAGAGATAAAACAAGAAAACTAGTGTGTATGAGCAAGCGCAACTGAAGCGAATGAAAAAAAAAACGAAAACGGTACACTCGCTCATATATCCTTTCAAGCTGGTAGCGGTGCCCGGCGCATTTACGTGCGTGCCTTCTATCGTTAAGCTCGACCGCGTAGGGTTGGTCATCAGGTGGCTGACAGCAGAAGAGCGTTCTCACACATAGGCACGTTCCCAAGACGAAATAAGAAGTCAAGACGGACAGCAGCGGAAGGAACGTGAGGTAACTGCCTGTGGACGACGATGTCTGAAACGTGCAAGTGCTGAAAAAAGTGGGCCCTCGGGAAATTGACGGCAGCTGTCCACGATGCCATCACCCAACTCTGCTTCGTTCTTTTTTTCCTTCGCCGCCATTGGTTCCTCACCGAGTGAGTTCAAAAAGCTTGTTCTGAGAAGAAGAGGTGTCCGCTTAGCGTATACTGATCATCGTCTGGCGGACGGCAGCACTCGTTGTGTGTGTGTGTTTTTTTTTTCTGTCGTCGTGTCGCGCTCAGAAAGCGCAAATAGTGGCAGCTGATACCTATGTTGTTCTATTTGTCGTATATTTTGTTCTTTCGCTTCCTAGTCAAATTACTTTTCCTGCGTGTCGTTTACCGTTCGTATTACCATACCCTGCGCTAAAGATTGCGTGATATGCTCTTCCATGTTTGGGTATTGTACTGTACGTTTCGCTTCTTTGGCATTTTTACATCATGAGTTTCCCATGACGATGGAAGTAGTTTTAATTTTTTTGGTTTTTCCTTATTTGATGTCTCACCGGCGAAACATTTGGCGACATTTCGTCCTAACAGTTCTGGAGCACCGCTCGACCACAGCCGCCTCGGAAAGTGCAGTTTTTTTCCCAAAGTGCCCTATTTCAATGCATTATTGTGCGCTTTTAGATGTGAATCATCTTATGGCGAAGCTTAATCCAGTGGTGGTGGTGGTGGTTTGCCGCATGACCACCCTTACTGCGCATGCGCAGACCCTTTAAAAAAATAAAAATAAAAAACCTCCTCTCTTCCCTTTCTCTCCTCTAGGCATCCCTGCCCGCGGCAACCACACCCTCACTGCGCATGCGCCTCCCCTTACAGGAATCGCAGCTGCCAACCGCGTATCCGTTGCAAAGGAGAAACGCTCGAAGAAACCATCATCTGCATGACATATGTTGCTACTATTAATTGCACTCTCCAGAACTGACGCTGCACGGAAGCTCCGCATGCTTGCTCGCCGACGCAGCACATCACAGTGGAACGAGCCACACCTCAAGCACGCATGATTATATGCACTAGCTATAGGTCTTAGTTTGGCCTCTAATAAAGTTGTTTCTCTCTCTCTCTCTATACAATAGACCCAACGCTCCGTCTTCAAATTCCTCCAGGACTTCGCTGAGGTGACGCTACCTTACTGTGAAGGTTATAGTTGGGTGTCGAATTGACCAATGCGTACGCGTTCCGCATAGGAATGGCCGACACCGCAGCCTGTGACCATTGCGGCAGTGACGAAACCATTCAGCATATTCTGTGCGAATGCCCACAATACTGTTTGCAGAGACAGTCGTTGTGCAAGGCACTCGATCAACTGTATGACCAGACTCTTTCGGAAGCAAGAATCCTGTGCCACAGACAGGACTCAACGTCGCATAAGGCTGTTCAGGCGCTTCTGCGCTTTCTGCGTTCAACCGGTCTCTCCAAACGACTCTAACCAGAACGTCCTACATGTGCGTGCATATGTGTACTTCTTTTATTTAAGATTTTTTTAATTTTCTCTCTCCCTTTATCCTCTTTTCGATCTCTATTTCCCCGCCCCTGTACAGGGTAGCAAACCGGTTCTTCTACCAGGTTAACCTCCCTGTCTTTTCCTTCATCTATTTCTCTCTCTCTCTCATATCTATAGTATTTACTTCCGCCACCGCCACGGATTATGAATAAGGAGCGAAGCAAAGTGCCGCTATCGAAAGCAAACTTTACTGAAAACCTACGCTGTCGCCAGTTGTTCAAAAGGTCTTCGCGCACATTTACATCCTCGTCTTTTGACGCGGCTGTTCTTCGATGTCGCTGAGAGCAAAGCAAAAATATTAAAAAAATAAATAATGTAAAGAGCCGGCAAATCCCCACGCAGTGTGGGAATCGATATGATGCGAAGCAGCCAGCAAGGAGCAAATCATGCTGTACATAATATGCATGTCATTATTGACATGTTAGGACCTGTCATTTGTGTTCGTCATACAGTCACGTCGCGCAATACAAATTTTGGTGTATATCAAGCTAGCGAACCGGACGCAAGCGCACCATGACCGTGGCATGTAAATGGCATGTTAGATGACATGCATGCCAAGATTTTCATGTTACCACTTGCCACTTATGTTCGATATATCGCCACATCCCGCAATACCAATTTTTGTGTATATCAACCTAGCGAACTGGACGCAAGCGCACCATGAGCGTGGCATGTAAATGGCATTCTAGATGACATGCATGCGAAGATTTTCACGTTACCACCTACCACTTATGTTCGCTTAATTTCTTACCTCAAATCGCAGCGAGACGAGAGACCAATCTGCCTCCGTTTCGCATGCGTTCGATTATCGCACTCTGCGCATCGTGCAGGCGCCATCCGCGTTGCAGCGTTTAACTTGACGGACACTTTGTCAATTCCAAAGTGTGTTCCTCGAACGCCTATGCCCACTGAGACGGGCTCGGTCAGAATGAAACGTGATGCGTGCGTCTCCCCTCCTTGCATGATTAGAGACGCTGGGCACAGCGACGCTACGCAAGCAAAGCGCGAGCGCTGTAGAGTCCAATGCGACCGGCGTCCGTTTGCGCGCCCCGGCGCCCACCTGTAACTGTACGAGGGCCCGGCTGGAGGGACGGACAGACGGAGGGACGGACGGACGTAAGCATGATACATTAAAGCCTTTCACCTTAAAATTTGGTGTATATCAAGCTGGCGAAACGGCCACAAGAGTGTCATGACCGTGACATGCAAGTCATGTTGCACATGACATCATGATTTGCATATTACCACTTGTCATTTATCCCCGTCATACAATCACGTTGCTGAATACCAAATTTGGTGTATATTCAGCTAGCGAAACGGCCACGGGAGTACCATGAGTGTGGCATGCCAGTCATGTTTCACATGACATGTCATGG
>JALIZH010026287.1:0-11620 GCA_030522465.1 Rhipicephalus appendiculatus
CAAGTACAAGTTTTTATGGAAAAAGTTTGATTTTGTGGTTTCATAAGATCATTTCCCAGTTGCGCTTCGCTTTGAGAATAGCCCTCGCATTAATAATGGGAGTTTCGTTACCAATAAGTTTGACCGAGAAAAATTTGTTGAAGCGGTATCAAAATCTGATTGGTCTTGTGTCACTTCATTGAACAATGCTGAGTCAGCATACACCACATTCATATCCATAATATCCAACTGCGTATCCTCATCGACAACAAGTGTCGAATGTCATAAACGTTATGCCTCGCCTAAGAATGCATGGTTAACGAAAGGATTACTTAATAGCCTACGTAAAAAAGATAACTTATATAAAAAAACAAAAAGACAGCCATTTAATTTGCGCCTACTTGATCGTTACAAGCAATATTGTAACACATTGAATGCTGTATTGAAAGATGCGAAAAAGTACTATTATCAAAATGAAATCAACCGTACTGGATCAGACGCAAAAAAGCAATGGCGCCTGATCAATTCTTTTCTTAATAAAACCACTAATCCACCTATATCCAGCATCATCCATGAAGGTTCGGTAATGTCAAATCCACTAGACATTGCCAATACATTTAGTGACTACTACTCCTCTCCTATACCAGTTCCACCCAGTGTGCATGACGAACTTGCTCATTGTGGTCACTCATTTTTTCTTTTTCCTACCACCCCTGAGGAGGTAAGAAATACAATTAGTAGCATAAAGTCATTCCAGCGCAGGTATCGACAACATATCTGCTTACCATGTGAAAATGGTTGCTGATATGATTGCAGATGTGCTCACCCACATAATCAATCTAATTTTCGAGTCTGGTACATTTCCCCGTGAGTTGAAAATAAGTAAGGTAATTCCAGTATTTAAGAAAGGTGACAGATGCTTAATATCGAATTACAGACCTATATCCATTCTACCCTTTTTTAGCAAGGTAATTGAAAAGCTGATACATGTTCGACTGTCCAGCTACCTAACTAAATTTCACCTCTTTCATCCGAATCAGTTTGGTTTTAGACAAGGATATTCGACTAACTTAGCCCTAATTTACTTTACAGAAAAATGCAAACTAGAAATTGACCGGGGTAACTTCATTGGTTCTGTTTTTTTTAGATTTTACTAAAGCGTTTGATACACTAAATCATGACATTCTGTTCTCCAAACTTTCATCTTATGGCATTACTGGCAATTCTCTCCATCTTTTTCGCAGTTACTTATCTGATCGAGAGCAATTAGTATCCATCTCTGGCATCCATTCCACTAAAAAAATAGTTAACGTCGGTGTTCCACAAGGCTCAATTCTGGGCCCACTATTATTCCTACTCTACATTAATGATCTTCCGCAATGTCTAACCTCATCAACTGAATGCATTTTATATGCTGACGACACGACCCTCCTACTTCCAAATAATTCAATAAGTAACCTAATAACAACCCTTAATGTTGAGCTTCTTAACGTTAGTGCATGGTGTACAAAAAATAAGCTTTTGATAAATCCCTCCAAAACCAAGTTCTTAATTTTTAATTCCAGGTCAATAAATAACGCCCAAGTTCCACCGCTTTTTATCGACTCGTATCCTATCCACCTATCAGATCATTGTTCTTTCCTTGGTATTAAACTCGATTCCCGGTTAAAATTCAACTTACATATTCAAGAACTGCAACGGAAAACATCTTATGGTATTAGGGTATTACTAAAAGCTAGATGTTATTTTGATTTGACTACTTTGACCACTCTATATTATGCATTCATTCACAGTCATCTTAACTATTGCATTGCGTCATGGGGTCAAACATATAATTGCCATCTTTCTTCCCTCCAACATGTACAAAATCAAGCCATTCGCATTCTCACCTGGAGCAGCCGACGCTCCCATGTTACTAATTTGTACACTGAACTTAACCTACTAAATATTGATAACCTGAACAAATTTAATGTATGCGTTTTCGCCTATCGAGTAGTTCATGACCACAGCCTTCTAAAATTTGTTCTCATCCGAAACCTTTCTAATTCGAACATTACCCGCTTTTCCTCAAATAACAACTTTTTACTTCCCAAGGTACGAACTAACTATGGTTCTCAAAGACTAGCTTTTGTTTTAATCAAACTTTGGAATTCTTTGCCATATAATATTAAGTGTGCTTTTTCTGTTTCGTCATTCAAACATCAGCTTCGCAAATTCATGTTTAATCAATAGCACCATTCACTGCACTACAACTTTAATTCTGTCGTTCTGATTATGTTTGCTTCTTATTATGTTACTGCTCCTTACCCCTATTCCTTTTATGTTTTACATTGTATTCCTGTTCGCATCGCCGTTTTTTTTTTCCTTTTTTTTTCTCCCCCCGTTTACTTTGTACTTTGTTCCTTACCCCTATTCCTTTTATGTTTTATATTGTATTCCTGTTCGCATCGCCGTTTTTTTTTCCTTTTTTTTTCTCCCCCGTTTACTTTGTACTTTGTTCCTTACCCCTATTCCTTTTATGTTTTATATTGTATTCCTGTTCGCATCGCCGTTTTTTTTTCCTTTTTTTTTCTCCCCCGTTTACTTTGTACTTTGTTCCTTACCCCTATTCCTTTTATGTTTTATATTGTATTCCTGTTCGCATCGCCGTTTTTTTTTCCTTTTTTTTTCTCCCCCGTTTACTTTGTACTTTGTTCCTTACCCCTATTCCTTTTATGTTTTATATTGTATTCCTGTTCGCATCGCCGTTTTTTTTTTCCTTTTTTTTTCTCCCCCGTTTACTTTGTACTTTGTTCCTTACCCCTATTCCTTTTATGTTTTATATTGTATTCCTGTTCGCATCGCCGTTTTTTTTTCCTTTTTTTTTCTCCCCCGTTTACTTTGTACTTTGTTCCTTACCCCTATTCCTTTTATGTTTTATATTGTATTCCTGTTCGCATCGCCGTTTTTTTTTCCTTTTTTTTTCTCCCCCGTTTACTTTGTACTTTGTTCCTTACCCCTATTCCTTTTATGTTTTATATTGTATTCCTGTTCGCATCGCCGTTTTTTTTTTCCATTACTTTGTACTATGAATATTCTGCTGTTTTACTTTTTGCTGTTAAGTAGTGTTATCTTTTTTTTTACCATTACAATAAGGTCCCCCTACAGTGTTTACACTATGGGACCTTTTTCTGTACTAAAATGTTTATATTCTGTATATGTACTCAATAGTGAATAAACTTCGAAACTTCAAACTTCAAAAACTTCAAACTTCAAACTTCAGAGTAGTAGTGCATATTTCCAACTGATTGTAGTTGTAGAATTTCTATTTGCAACATTGCCTCGATGGGCCCTCCGGCCCCTCCAATTAAATAAGCCTATGCAAACGGTCAAAGCGCAAATTTGATTTGATGAAACGTGGGCGTTTCTAACGTTAAAATACCCCGCATTGTTTTTTTTTCTCCATTGGTAGTTGTTTTTCTATCTCTCATATTCTTTCTATCTCGTTCTGTGATTCCCACTATTTTCTTTTAACACGAAAGATCTTTATGCCGGGGTCCACCGCGGCACCTCTGACGTATTTCCGTCACGGATATGACGTTTTAAAATATAAAATAACACATTGTGATCAAAGAAAAAAACTAGAAGAAAAAGGTCCTTTGCCGGGCGTCGAACTTACGACCTCTCGATCCGCAGCGCGCGGCGCGAAACTACTGGGCCACAAGAGCGTACGTACCTCAGCTTCCTAACGGCAAGCTATTTATATACACCATATACCGTTGGCGGTCCTGAGAGCTCGTCGACTTCAGCGCGTTTTTGTCATCACTAGCGAGATGGCGCGATGGTGGCACGGAGTGCACGCTCTAAAGGTCGTCGCGCCTCTCGCTGCGATGAGCGCGCGCCTCCACGGGGCGTTGTCGCTCATGCGCGCGCGCTTATCTTGTCATCGGGGCATTGGGACGCTTTCTACGTCTTGTGCTTCCACCGCAAGTTTGCTTTGAAGTTACAGTGGTTAAAGATGGCACGAAGGTCACTTCGCTCACCGCAGAGGCCGTGTTTACGAAAGGAGCGCGCTGCTCACACACGAAGTAACATGTGACAGTTGTTCGCGCTCGTCCTGTGTATACTTGTGCAGTCGTTTTGTGCGTATTTGTGTTAGCGCAACGCGCTTTAGGTGTCGAGCTGTGATGGTTAGTCCGCGCTTGTCCTGTGTATGCTCATTTGATGCGTCCTTCCTGCTTGAGGTGCGGGCAGCAAGTTTCGAGCTGCTTGCCGTTCTTCGCGTGACATCACAATTTCTTGCTGTAGCACTCATTCCTTCGACCTTGGGGCGAAACAATGCACAATAAACGGTCAACTACTTCGGTGAAGACACGTTTCACTTTCGTGTTATACCGATTCCTTTGACAGAGGGATCAGCCACGTTTTTAGGAGCGAAGCTCCTTATAGCGAGACCTGGTCGGTTGCGGGGGGCTTTGTCTATCCCTCCTTCCCGTCCCTACTCTCCTACGCTCCCCAGCTTTCTCTCTTCTAGGAATCCCCTACTCTACGGAGCGGCGCCCCCCGTCCCGTTGACTCCATTTCTTGATCTTGCGTGCTTGCGTGGGCTTGGTTCGTCCCTCCGTCCCGCGTCCCACACCCCCCACCCCTCCGTCCTCACCTCTAGGAATCCTCTACTCTACGGAGCGCGCGCACGACAGGTGGTGCGACAGCTGCATACTCCCCTGGGGGGCGCCACGGCAGTTCCGCGGTACGAAAATGACGCAGCGCGCGCCTCATTCTCTCTCCTGTGCAGCGCCGCGATGAGTGACCGCGCCGCTGGCGCGAATCGGAATTGGCGACGTTTCTCCCGCTCAAGCCAGCCGTCACCCCGCTGTTTCGCATCCATACATGGTTCCCTTTAGCCGGAGATGGGGAAGTTTTTTTTTTCTTGTTTCTTAAAACTAGCTGCAATTGGTACGTATTACCACACAAGGTAACTGAAATGTGAAGTCAAATACAAGATATCTGACAGTGAGCGTAATTATTTGCAGCGCCGCCGCACGGCATTCAAGAAATACGTAAAGTATGTCCTCCGGGATTTCTCGTGTTCGCAAAGATCACAGAGCCATACTTCACGTTTTTGTTCAATGCCGTGCGGCGGCGCTGCAAATAATTACGCTCACCATCAAATATCTTTTTTTTTACTTCACCTTTCAGTTACTTTCTGTGGTAATACGTACCAATTGCAGGTAGTTTTAAGAAACAAGAAAACAATACAGCTATAAGAAGTTCAACTAAAGAATAGTAAATTTTCGTCCGAACTCGTAGAGCGTTCGGCCAGGTTCTTTGGGAGCGAAGCAAGGCCGGGCCCGCGCTTCGTTATGGAGATCGCCGCCGACTTCGTGACGTTGCCTCGGAAGAAGACGCCTTCGCCGCTGGACGTTTTAAAACAACTTTATGTACAAAACTATGTACAGGAGTACGACAGCAAGTAAAAAAAAAGAAAATGACCCTCAGTGGGGCCGTAAGCTGCAGTGCCGGTGTCTAGCCGGCGAGCTTTACAGTAGCAAAAAGACGTCGCGGTCTCTTGGGCCGCTCCTTTTATCCCCTGTATCCCCCTCCTCCATCAGTCCGCGTTGCCTGCGGTCATCGGCACAGGCCAGGATCGGGCAGGTAGCAGAAGGAGCAAAAGGGTTGGGCAGGTAATCCCAAGCAAGGCGCAGAGGGGTGAGTCACGTCCGACGCACCCGCATAGCTTGGGGGGCGCACCCTCTATCCCTTGTCCCTCGAGCTCAGGAATGTGGGCGTTGGCAGGAGGGGGGGGGGTCCCGCAGATTGGAACCTTACACCTCCCCCCTTCCAAGATTTGTTCATCATGAAACTGATGCAGCAAATGAAATAACAAAAAAAAAGGTTCGCGCGACAGGCAACATAACATGAGGAAGGTAAACATGTCACCCGCACACGCTCGAATTGCCGAGATGCGGCACATGCACATGTCGCACAGTTCACTTTAAAAATCATGTGATGGCAGTCAGTCCAGTGGTCGAAAGTTCACTTTGCCACACACCATCTGCACGAAAAGGGCAGGGAACCCTCCCTGTCTCAAGGCCGAAGGACCCCAATGGTGCCCGGGCTGGTCCCTCACCCCACCAACGTGTCAGATTTACGCCTTGGGGCTTGCTGCATGTGAGGTACGAGAGCGGGTAGTGGTCGGCGATCACGGGTACCTTATCTCCAAAACCCCATACCTCAAATTGATTTAAAGGCCCAATTACTGCAGATGCCCCGCGTTCAATGGCAGCCCACCGCGTCTGCGTCGGTGTAAACCAATGCCTACCGAAGGCAATCGGCATCTTGGAGCCGTCATCTTGGATTTGCGTCAAGCTCGCACCTGCAGCTACAGTGGATGCGCCAGTGGAGAGCACGCACGGTGTTCGGAGGTTTGGCGTGGCAAGGGCGGTGGCCTCACACAGTACTGCATCCACAAGATGCATGGTACTGATTGCCGCATTTCGCCCGGCGTTACTCCGAATTTCATCGCCGCGTTGCTCGTCGCGCAAATTTATCGCGTCGCTTGGTTGCTCAGACTGCAATGCCTCGTGGGGGGTCCTCCTCGGTCTCAGCTGCGGCTAACATTTCCCGCATTGACTTGTCGTTTGTCGAAAGCTCGGCACTAACCACAGCGGGGTGGCCCAAGTTCGCGTTTTCGTCTGCGTTTGGACGCGATCGTGTCTCTACCGCGGCCGCGTGTACCTCCCCGTTCTCCGCGAGCGAGGCGCGCAGCCGTTTCCAGGTGGCGGCGGATATTAAGCAGTCTGTGTGAGCCAATCTGTTCGTGAGCGCGCACATTACCGGCATCACGGTGCTGATGTCTTGGATTGGGGAACCCGACCCCTGTATCGCGAGAGGGACGACGGCGAGTTTTGCTTCCACTTTCTCACCGAAGGCAGATACCAAATCGACGGTACCGTGTGGTTTAGCGAGGTTCTCTGGTATACTGCCTTCTCGCAACACTGTGATCTCTGCGCCTGTGTCGACAATCGCGTTTAGCCGTCTCTGCTCGCAATTCAGCTGAACCGCCTGGAGTGTTGAAAGCTCCGGTTCGCCGCCACCGATTGAGACGCGCGCAGTTACTTTCTCGGTACGCTTATCGCCCTCGGCGTTGCCTGTGTTCCCGCCCGCGAATGGACAGTGGTCTCCAGGATGCCGCCAGCTGCCGCAACTAGGGCACCCGTGCGAGCGCGGCTGGTTCCTGCCTCCCGTGGCGGGTTTTCCCTTCGCGTACTTTCGCGCCTGTGTCTCCGCACTTTCGGCGCTCTTTCGTTTGTTCTGCATCTCGACGTTTCCGCCCGTCGGCTCTCCCTTGCTCGCAGCTCCAGCTTTTCTGCATGCACTACCTGCCCCAGCTTCCTCGAATGTCTGCAGCAAACGCGCAAGCTCCCCGGCCTTTAGCCAGTCCTCGCCTTCGCGCAATTTAACGTATCTGACCGCTTCTTCAGTTAGACCCGCCTTTATCTGGTCGGCAACGAAAAGCTCGACCAGGCGCTTGAAAGTGGAGACGCCGCGAGCCTCGACGTAGAAGTTCAAATAAGTCTCTACGCGAGTAACAAATGATTTCCATGTTTCCCGGCGGCGCTTAGTGGCCCGTGAGGAAACGCCTGTGGTATTCCGCCGCTGACAGTTTAAGCCCATCTAGCACGACGCCTTTCAGAATGTCGAAATCCCGATGTTGCTCGGGTGTAAGCCGCGTAGAGAGGTATGGCACACGCTCAGCGACTAAAGGAAAAATAATGAGACTCCAGAAGTCCCTCGGCACGCTGTACGCCTCTAACGAGCTCTCCACCGACTCGAACCACACGGGAACTTCCCCATCAGCCGGAAATTTTGGAAACGCACCTGACAGCATTTGTGCATAGTGCCTCAAAAGTTTCATTTGGCCGCTCTGGGACGTTGTATCACTCCCGATACCTTGCGTCCGCGGTGGGCTGTCCCTTTGAAGCTGGGCGATCTGCAATTTTATCTCCAAAGACCGCCGCTCTTCTTCGGCGAGCTTAAGCCTGTACTCCATTTCCTTTTCAGAAATGGAGGGAGCGGGCGTGCCGCGGTTCTGGTCATCTCCACCATCCCCGCTCTCATTCCCCATCATGCTAGCGCGGCGCTTGTCGGGGTTTAAGTACCCGAATCTAGTGTGCATGTGAGCGGGCCAGCCCAAACAACAGAGAGCTCATCAGGAATGTGACAGGAAGGGCTCACCTGTGCACTTTGCTGGGGGTGCTCTCGTGGCTGTGCCGGACTCGCTCCGCCGGTGCTCTCGACGCTGGCGTCTGTCGCCCTGGCTGGAAGCTAGTCGGCGTCGCGTCGTAGCTTGATGCTCGGTTGTCCCCCGGAAAGCCTCTCGCGGCGGCCCTGTCGGGGACGGCTGCTGGTCGATCGCTCGATGCCTGCCGGGTCCTCCCGGAGCTCACGATGCGCTGCAGGTGAGGTTAGGCTTCGGCTGCTGCTGCTGCTCCAGAGCTCGCAGCTCCTTTGTTGTCGTCCTTGAGTCACCTTGCTTCAAGGCCTCGTCCAGTGGTCGTTCAGGGTGCGACGATCCTGTGCGACTGCGCCAGTAAATTTTTGTCCGAACTCGTGGAGCGTTCGGCCAGGTTCTTTGGGAGCGAAGCAAGGCCGGGCCCGCGCTTCGCTATGGAGATCGCCGCCGACTTCGTGACGTTGCCTCGGAAGAAGACGCCTTCGCCGCTGGACGTTTTAAAACAACTTTATGTACAAAACTATGTACAGGAGTACGACAGCAAGTAAAAAAAAGAAAATGACCCTCAGTGGGGCCGTAAGCTGCAGTGCCGGTGTCTAGCCGGCGAGCTTTACAGTAGCAAAAAGACGTCGCGGTCTCTTGGGCCGCTCCTTTTATCCCCTGTATCCCCCCTCCTCCATCAGTCCGCGTTGCCTGCGGTCATCGGCACAGGCCAGGATCGGGCAGGTAGCAGAAGGAGCAAAAGGGTTGGGCAGGTAATCCCAAGCAAGGCGCAGAGGGGTGAGTCACGTCCGACGCACCCGCATAGCTTGGGGGGCGCACCCTCTATCCCTTGTCCCTCGAGCTCAGGAATGTGGGCGTTGGCAGGAGGGGGGGGGGGTCCCGCAGAGCGCAACCTTACAAGAATAAAAACTCAACATCTACAGCTGTGATTCGAACCCGGGTCTTTCGAGTGGGAAGCGGGCATTCCACCTCTGCACCACTTTGGTGGAGCCGCGCGCAACTCTTAAAACGACGACACATTGCAGACTACCGTTCGCAGCGCCGCAAGCGGATTGACCCTCTTAGGGCTTTACTTTCTGTACATTGATGCTGCGGCCGTTCCGAGCACTCCCCTGTTCTAGTACACCCTAGTTAGGCCAAAAGTTTGCCGGTTACATTGCTGCGGTATTAGATGCGAAGCAGCTTAAGGCAAAGTTCAATCCGGTGGTGGTGGTGGTGGTGATGGTGTGCGGCCTGACCACCTTTCCTGCGCATGCGCAAACCCTTTCAAAAAAAACAAAGATAAAAAAACCTCCTCTCTCTCCTCTAGGCATCCCTCCCCGCGGCGACCACACTTTCACTGCGCATGCGCGTCCCCTCCCTCTCTCCTCCACTCGCCCCTCTCTCGCCTCGCGACGCCGACACAGGCAGCGTCTGCTAGCGAGTTTCTTGGTTGAAAAAAACCGACTGCTCGCGCTGCACAACCGTTTACTGGCCACCCCGTATATATGGCACTGGATCTTGACCTGCAAGGTAGTGCCGGTGGGATATTTCTCCTGTGCGTTGTTGAACAATAAAAATTCCAGTCGGAGTCTTCTGTCTCTCATTGTCCATTAGCAGCGATTGGGATGTTCCAGTAGGAAACACCGGTCCATCACTGCGGGCTTTGCGCCCCCCAGGTTTCTCTCCTGTACAACGCTGCGATGAGCGCCAGCGTCAACGCCGCCGCCAGTGTAAGCGTTAGCGCCCGCTGCTTCGCATCTACACATGGTTCCCTTTAGCGGGAGATGGTGTAATCTTTAAGGCGAAAGCCTTTAATGTCTCATGCTCACGTCCGTCCGGTGTCCGTCCGACGCCCGTCCGTCCGTCTGTCTGTCTGTCTGTCTGTCTGTCTGTCTGTTCGTTCGTCCGTCCGTCCGTCCATCCATCCGTCTGTCCGTCCGTCCGTCCGTCCGTCCGTCCATGTCCGTCCGTCCGTCCGTCCGTCCATCCGAGCTCTGGCACGGAGCCAGATGGCCGCTGGGATGCGCAGACGGACGCCGGTCGCGTCGGACTCTATAGCGCTCGCGCTTTGCTTGCGTAGCGTCGCTGTGCCCACAGTTTCCAATCATTCTGACCGACGCCGTCTCAATGGGCCCAGGCGTTCACAGAATACACTTTCCAATTTACAAAGGGTCCGTCAATTTAAGAGCTGGAACGCGGATGGCGTTTGCACGATGCACAAAGCGCGAGAAAATACTAACGCATGCGAACGAAGGAAGATGAGTCTCGCGTCTCGCTGCGATTCCCGGTAAAAAATTATAGAAGAAAACACGCACCCATTCGGTTTGTGTGTGATCCCACTGTGAGTGTAAAAGAAAAAAACTCCCTATCTCCCGCTAAAGGGTACCATGTGTGGATGCGAAGCAGCGGGTAGATAATTAGCTTGAGCGGGAGGAACGTCGCCACTCTCATTTCACGGCAGCCGTCCGGGCGCTCATCGCGGCATTGCACAGGAGAGAGAATGAGGCGCGCTAGCTCCATCATTTTCATACCGCGGAACTACCGTGGCGCCCCCCAGCGGAGTATGCAGCCGTCACACCACCTGTCGTGCGCGCCGCTCCGTAGAGGATTCCTAGAGGACACGACGGGGGGGATCGTAGGAGAGGAGAGAGAGGGGGGAGGGGACGTGCATGCGCTGTGGGGGGTGTGGGACGCGGGAGCCGCTACGTAGAGTAGAGGTTTTCTAGAGGAGAGAGGGGGGGAGGGGACGCGCATGCGCTGTGGGGGGTGTGGGACGCCGGAGCCGCTCCGCAGAGCAGAGGATTCCTAGAGGAGGGAGGAGGAGAGGACGCGCATGTGCGCTGTGGGACGCGGGCTCCGCTCCGTAGAGTAGATGATTCCTAGAGTAGAGAATGGGGGGTGTTCGTAGGAGAGGATAGGGGAGGGGACGCGCATGCGCTGTAGGGGGGGTGGGTATGCGGGAGCCGCTACGTAGAGTAGAGGTTTTCTAGAGGAGAGAGGGGGGAGGGGACGCGCATGCGCTGTGGGGGTGTGGGACGCCGGAGCCGCTCCGTAGAGCAGAGGATTCCTAGAGGAGGGAGGGGGAGAGGACGCGCATGCGCTGTGGGACGCGGGCTCCGCTCCGTAGAGTAGATGATTCCTAGAGTAGAGAATGGGGGGTGTTCGTAGGAGAGGATAGGGGAGGGGACGCGCATGCGCTGTAGGGGGTGTGGGACGCGGGGGGCCGCCCCGTAGAGTAGAGGATTCCTAGAGGAGGGAGGGGGGAGAGGACGCGCATGCGCTGTGGAGGTGTGGGACGCGGGAAGGAGGGACGGACTAAGCCCCCTCCAAACACATGCAAGCAAGATCAAGGAATGGAGTCAACCTGGGGGACAGACACCACCTGTACCCGCGTCATAACGATGACGCTGATGACGATGACGATCGCGATGCCATACAACA
>JALIZH010026289.1:0-55482 GCA_030522465.1 Rhipicephalus appendiculatus
TATTCCCAGTCCTTTCATCCAGCCCCGCCCCATGACGGATGGGTAGCGGCCGGAGACGACGTATAGCTGATCGTCCCATTCGTGGCTGCCAAGCCGCACGGACACAGTCAGGGTTGCTTTAATAGGAGCGAGCTCGCCCAGAATAGTTTTTCAACAGGACAGTTGACGGTTCCAGGCGCGCGGACTGGAACATGCGGCGAAAGGTGTCCTCCGAGACAACCGACGCACTCGCACCTGTGTCAAGCTCCATGAGCAGCGAAATTCCATTCACGGAAACTCCCGACACGGAACGGCTGAGTGTCCTCAGTTCCATGCATATTCCACATTTCGTGCACCCCCCGCCCCCCTCCCCGGTGTCGTCCACGGCGTGCACAGATTTTTAGGGGCGAAGCACCTTAGGGTCTAGGCATCTCCGTTGTCCGTTGTACACACTATACGCCATGACGATGACGGTGACGCTGATGACGATGAAGAATAAGCGCGTTAGCAGATACACAGCGCATGCAAGGTACCCACTATACGCCATGACGATGAAGATCACACTGATGACGATGAAGAATAAGCGTGTTAGCACATGCAAGGTACCCGATGACGCTGACGACCATGAACATTCTCTTTCTACCATGGATGAAAAACGAACTTAAGGCGCGGGAAGCAGTGGCAAAACGGCAAAAACGCCAAGCGGACCCGGAGATGAGGGCGCGGGAAGCGGCAACAACAAGCTGGTACCCCGGAGGCGAGAGCTCGGGAAGCGGTGGCTAAACGGCAAAAACGGCTTGCGCAGTATACGTCTTCATACGCTCGACGATGCATTTGGTACGACTGGAAGCAACCAACAACCACCAGGGGAACGTACATAGACCTCGCCTTTGCCAACTTCAAGGCTAGATCCCATCGAAGAACCACTGGCTCTACATTTCACGGACCACAAAGCAGTAATAATGAAGGCAAAACAAAATCCGCAACTCAAAACGACATACCATTTATGACCAAGAAACATTGTATGTAACTGTACACCGCTTTGTCACTCATGAGCATGCGTGAGTGGGCGCTGTCACGGGTGATTTACGGTAACACCGAACGATCGCACTGCTTCGTCCACTCATCACTAGAGACCGGATTTTAGGCAAATGCCTATTTTGGTTCCTTGCTTTCCTATCGTGCCGCTTTGATAAATTAGCATGAATTAGAGGTTAAGAACAGCTTTTATAGTGTTTTTATGGTGCCTAAAAATGAATATTTTTGGCGTTCTTGCCTAAATGCCTATAAGTGCCTATAAATGCCTATTTTCAAAATCGGCGCCTAAATGAATACTATTTAAACTCAAATTTCATTTTAGAGTGCAGTTTGAGAGTGTTATTCATGTCACAGGGCGACATTGACCTTTCCGAACTCTACGAAGTTCAACCAAGTCCTCTAGTTCAACGAACTACAGAAAAACAACCGCTAGCAGCAGTGAAATGGGACGTGGTGGCCACCATACGCCACAGCGCTGACATGTCGCGCACGGTTGGAGGAGAGGAAAAGACGCTATTTCTACCGCCCTAAATGGGAGCCCCTCTCAGCGTCTGCAGGAGAATGGGGAGAGAGAAGTAAAGATGGGAGAAGGAGGGGGGAAAGTGGCCGTCCATGGCCGAGGACGCGGCGAGCGGCTTCTACAGAGCAGTGTCCCGAATCAATAGAAAAACCACCCTGTAGACCTGGGTGTGGTGGTGTGAAGGAAAGAGAAGATGCCTCTGTGTAGCCGGGGGAAGGAGAAGAACCAATGCGAAACCGTGGAGAGCCGTCAAGGGAATGTAGAGTGTGGATCAAAAGAAAGAAAACTGTGATACGCACGCGACTATTTTGTTTATAATTTACTTCTAAAGGGCGCCTCACCAAGTCACATAAGAAATTGTGGACACTGGAAGTTGTTGCATGCCCAATTAAGCGCGTTGTACGACGATAATTTTTCAAATTGCTTCGTTAGGAGCCACGAAGCCATGATGCGAGGAGGCAAGCTTGAAACCCTTGCCACTCACCCCGTGTAGCCATCGCAAGTCGAATGCCTTCCCTGCCTTGCTCGGTATCGGAGCCAGAGGATCGAATGACACATACGCATCAACACGTCATGCGCACGCAAGGTCACGTGCGCATGACGTGCCCGAGCCTGCTCGTGCACGTACACCATCAATGTTGTGTTGTTTCGGCGTTCTCGGTAGTGTATTACCTGTTTCTGTGTGATGGATACCTGGGTGCATGTACTTTTGGAGAGGCTGGCACGGATCATGTATCTTTACCGCGATACACTGCGCCGCACCTCTGGAACTGCTGTTAGAAACGACGCACCCAAAACACGCCAAGCTTTGTCTAGGCTGGCGCCCGCATGACGCGAGAACAGCGGGAAGACGAACACATGCTAAAAGGAGGCCGTTTAGTGTATAGCATCTCGCTGCGATTCTATATGAAAAATAAATATAAAAATGCGCTCACATTCCGTTTCTGTGTTTTATTATTTCTCTCAGCTTTCATTGATCTGCCCAACAGCATATTCCACAAAACAACACTTCTCGCCTCGAACAATTCTCGCAATGTCACGTGCTATAGATGGTGAGCAACGTCAGTGCACCAATGTATGCGTAAAGGAGCAACGTAAGAGCAGGACCATTCCTTGTACGTCACCCCCTTCATCTTGGGGCGCGCGCCTGCGAGAATAAGGGCAGGCGGCGTTCAGTTTGAAATTTCACCTCTTTCCGCGGCGCGTTGCGTTGTAAATCTTGCCACACGTGATTGTGAGCGCCCAGTGAATGCACTACACTTGTCAGCTCGAAATGTCCAAACCTGGTGAGGGGCCCTTTAGGGTGTTCACCGACAGGAGAGAAATTGACCCTACGCGATTACACGCGGCTAATACGAGGAATCCCTCCCTTCTAGTATTTTAGCGGTCTGGCTATCTGCTCCTCTGCTGCCCTGCTCAACCCCGACGAAAAGAAAGAGACCTAGGTGTGTGTTGATTCGACGGTGGACACTTGACTCACCATGCTGGAGAATAAAAGGAGAGGCCGTGTTTTGCAATCCGCGCGGAAAATGCCTGGCTATGTTCAACCGTTATCGCCTTTGTGTTATCATAAACAATAACATTTTTGGCTTCCTGTCGTAGATACAGGTCGTGCACGTCTTTGTTTGAAATTATTCGAATTTATGTAAAAATTTATTCTGCCTATATTTACGATTTTGGAGGCCTAAAATGGTGTTTTACCTGCCTATTTTAGGCGCCTAAAACGAGCTTTTTTAGCGCCTAAAAATCCGGCCTCTACTCATCACCATTCACTTCGTGGAGATGCGGTGATTTTTTCCTTCCCAGCCGGCGGCGCCTGTCCTTTGGTGTTCGCTACACTTTGTGTTGTCACGAAAAGGCGGAACGAAGCATTACAATATGTGGGTGCAATCGAACGCCGAGGCACTCGGCTTGTTTCATTTTACCAACGTATGCATGGCCCCTCCTGCTCTGCCCCCCATCAGCGTCCCGTATTCGAACAATACACTTGGTAACCCTTATTAACATGACCTACTCGTATCGGTGTTTACATTGTTGCTTCCAACGAATATAGCACAAACCCAAGAGGCAGCTCCAAACACGTTCCACGATAATGATATCTCCCGAAGGATTGCACGTTAGCGCGCACAGGAAATAAAGTGACGCACAGCGGAAGGAGCAGGAAGTGAGAGGTCCTGCTGTGAGATATTTCACTTCCTCTGCCTTCTCTGTGCTAATGTTCTACTTATACAAGCCCTAACTTGGTCAGCTACGAAGTTTACTCGAAGTCTCACAAGCTGAGGGTTCTTGCACAATTTCACTTGTCGACTAACCAAGGGCCTGTGGCAATCCGAAAGAAGTAGCTAAAACAATTTATCAATTGTGTGCACCTCGAATTTGTCGTAGCCGTGCTTTGCTTTATCGTACGCAATGTAGCATCTGCTGTGCCAGGAAACCAATCTTCATAGTATCACGTCGCCGTAGTGTTTGCCTCGACAGATCTACATGACGCCAAATTTGTCCTGGCCACCGGGTACTGCAGTTTTAGGGACCGTGTCTCCGTGCCAGGCATATCATTAGAACAACTGTATCCGCGATGCGCAGCGCCTATAGGGGCGCCACTGAAAGCCGCGTAGCGGCGGCCGTCGGAACCGCAAGCGGGCCGCGTAGCAGACGCCTCCTTTCACTGCAAGCAAGCATGACGGAAGTGCGCGCGTGCGATTTGCCGCTTTTGCGCGTCCCAAATAATTACTTTTGCGGCGATAGTGTGCGCAAAGGAAGCCGCACTTTATAATAGTGAACCAACGCGTGAACCAACGTTTTTTCTCGACACAGTAGCTTCGTTTACGTGCCATGTGTTTATATAGTAGATTTTGAGGGAGCGCTGTCGCACCGGCGCATGGATTTCAAGGGTGTGGCCACGCGAAGGGTCAGCGTTGGTAAAAAAAAAATTGAAACCAGCGCGATAAACTTGTGAAAAAATATCTCGGCAGCGTTTCGCTAGTGGCGCAAGGGTTTCCTACTAGTATTGTTATAACCGGCAAGGCGGCCTGCAAGGGACGCTCATCGGCATGCCTTCCAAACGCAGTCCGCGTCCAGCAGGAACGCAAGAGGTGTTCTTGTGCGCTGCAGGGAACGCGCATCGGCGTTGCTGGTACACGAAGTCCGCGTCCTGTGAAAAGACTTGACGAGACACGCGTGCACGGACGGATATAAAAGGAGCGCATCGAGAGTGCGCTGGGGGTCCTCTTGTCGCTTGCGAACTCTTCTCATGTAAAGGCGCGTCTCTACGCCTAGTTTGTTTACTCTTGTAAATATGTAAATAAACGTGCCTTTTTTGTAAGCAAGAAGCCTCGCAAGAGTTCTCCTTTGCCGGAGCCTGGGTGGCAGCCTGTACCCCCTCCTCGGTCACATCAGCATGAAGTCATGTTACGAGGCATTCAAAAGGAGGTTGAATCGGTTGAATGTCCTGTCAAAAGCCTTCAATGCGCACAGGTGCCATATTTTACAGCCAATATGCGTATAGTTGAGGCGAGCGCACAGCGAACATTCTGCACCGGTGATCGCATTCCAGTGCCATCAATAGGTAGAATGCAGCCGATTTCGTGCAGCACACGTGTGATTCCACGGCGCTTTTGTAAAGGAGCCGTCACCTGCCCCATATTCTCTGGCATTGCGCTTCGCGCCAATCGTTTTTCAAGAGACCCTAGGCATCCCGTCTTATCCGTAATAACAACATCATGTGCGTTGTAGCGTCTACAATGCAGGCGAGGCGACCAAGTGTAAACGTAGTAGCGTTCGCTGAAGACGTAGCGACATAAATGGAGAAATAAAAACACGGTAATCGTTCTAACACTGTCGT
Source organism: Rhipicephalus appendiculatus (assembly GCA_030522465.1). NCBI lineage: Eukaryota > Metazoa > Arthropoda > Arachnida > Ixodida > Ixodidae > Rhipicephalus > Rhipicephalus appendiculatus. The sequence continues at coordinate 5,379 of JALIZH010026289.1, forward strand.
AAAGAAAGCGCGATTGCTTAAATTCTGCGTCGGACAGCCGCAATCCACCGCCTTCGCTCTCGCTCATGAAATAGCACCGTAAACCTGTAGAAGTGCGCTCCTGGCGATTTTTTGTATGTGTTTGAGCAGCCGACAACGCGGCAGTTATTTTTCGGCATCGCTGAAACCCGACAGAGGCGTTAAATCACGATGAAAACACGTCAATCCGTGCACTCGCGTACACGCTCGCGGGAAAACTGCTCGCCCGAGCCCGCCAGCGCTTCCGAGCCGTGGCGGCAGATGGCGTCGTCGGCGCTTTGCGCATCGCCTATAGACGCGCTGTCAAAAAAGATTAACCTGTATGTTAATACGCCGTGTGCAATAAGGAAGTAAATATGCAGACATAAAATCGAACACATGTATTGCAACTTTTGTAAATACCTTTCAATGTGGTCATTTGATTGCAATAGTTATTGGGCTCTGTACAGAATTGGCCACGCATAATCCCTTTGTTTGTTCATCCGACAGCTGATGCTGCCTGTTCATACCTAAGTGCTTTGTAAAAACATCGTTCCATCCTGGATATTTTCACTCTCTCTCTTATAAAAACACGTAAAGAACTTACCCCAGTTTTACCCACTGAAAAATCTGTGATGTTCTCCTGGGTTTCCCTAGTACCTTTTCTCCGTTTCACTGTTCGGTTACCGCTTTGCCCGCAACCGACGTAGTTGCGTCATCGATTCGTGCATGTGGGAACCGGAGCATGACATTCGACGCGGACACCCATCTGTCGTCAGGCCCAGCCCTAGAAGAGGTGCGCTATTAAAACGCCGAGTTAACCAAACACAGAGAACATTGTGGAGACTGAAAATTGTACGCGTAAAATAACCTGGCCTGAACATTATGCAATGTAAATATCCAGTCTTAAAAACCCACAAGGCCTGTGCGGAAAGCGCAGCACAGTAACAGCGAAAGCTGAAAGAGTGGCCTTTTTAGAGCCTTTTTTAAACACTCTAGAGGCAACTACTACAAGCACACTTGCGTGGTACCCACTACGCCATAGATCCTCATAATTTTTGGGTAGTGGGGAAGCGTCTACTATGCCATTATTCGTCATTCTTCGGAAAAGCGCGGTACCCGCTACACACTTGTAACGCATTATGTGCGCTTTGTTGATGCTGTGGCTGACGACGATGAATTATGCCTGAGCCTTTTGTAATGGGTTGGAGCATTGAACGACCCACTCTTTACGCAATTCGCATTGTGTTACACCTGGTTGTTACTTTACTGTTCTAAAACGCTTTATTACACATGTTAACGCGATTCCTCACCCGACATGAAGCCTGGGTCAGTTAGCAACGCAGTTTGAAGAACCGGCGTAGTTCAGTGGTAGAGTACTGGGCTGCCTCGCAGAGGGCCCGGGTTCAATTCCCGTTCTGTGCTAGGTATTTTTTTAGTACTTTTCTTATTTCGCGCGATAGTGGTTACGGAAACTGGCTGCGGCGGCTGCGGACAACTACGGCGCAAAAACGGCCCTTGTTGTGATCTCATAACAGCTTTCAATGTAAAAACACTCGACTGATGGAACTATCACCTCGCCAGACTTAGGCGCTGTCACTTCCGTTGCTAATGGGCGGCTTACGAGTACGTCGGTACCACATTGGAAGGTGGCTGTCAACAGTATGCAGTAGGGAACGGGTGTGCCGTTCACTTCAAACATTGTGGACGACGTGCGATACTCCGTGCAGTTTTACATTGTATCTCCTAAAGAAAAAGCTGCGTAGCTCTTGCAGATGTTCACTATACGCACTCGCCAAACACGCCTTTCAACTTCGCAGGCGGTTCCTACATTATTATCGTTGAAGCAGGTGTTTGCGTCTCAATCTACTAAAAAAGAGAGAAAAAAAGAAGGCTTTGGATGTTTTTGTCGTAGCTCGGCAGAGCGCGCTGATGCTTTTAATGTGTTGGTTACCGGCGTTATATAGTTGGTAATTTGTCTTCTCTACACGTGGCACCATGAATGCAGCTGTATTGAGAGATAAGCTCGCTGCCGGGAAGCTAAAGCCCTTCTTCAAGCAAGTTAAGAAAAGCCAGGTTTGGGAACGTTTCCCGGAAGTTGTTGACGTGCACACCCTATCATCAGTAGGACATGTGCAGTGCAAAAGCTGCAAAGCTTTCTTCGCATATGATGGCGGGAAGACAGGAACGTCGAATCTGAACCGCCACAAGCAGTGGCGTAGCCAGGGGTGGCACACCGGGCACGTGCCCCCCCCCCCCCCCCCCCCGAAATTTTTTTTCGCCATGGCATACATAGCGAAAAATGGCCATTTCAAGGAGGTGCCCTCCCCGAAATCAAGGGGGTGCCCCCCCCCCCCCCCGAAAAAAATTTCTGGCTACGCCCCTGGCCACAAGTGCAAGGCTGCAGATGACACCACTGCCATTCCTTCGTTCTTCACCGAGAAGAAACCCCAGGTTTCATGTACCGTTAAGGGCAAACTGACGACTGCTTGCGTCAAGTGGTGCGCAAAATATATGCGGCCATTTGATGTTTGCGACGACGGATTCCTAAAAGTTGCCTACGAACTGATTGCTATCGGTACCAAGTACGGGAGCGTATCCGGGAGGACCATGATTCCGCATCTTACGACGATGTCTTGCAGGGTGTCCGAAGTTGCAAACGAACTCCGAGAAGCGGTGATGCCTGAGATCCAGTCAGCGATGAAGAAAGGTCGCTGCTCGATGAACCTTGACATGTGGACCGACGACTACAAGAAAGTAGCCTATATCACTGCAACGGCGCATTACGTCAGTGTGAAATGGGAACTGAAGGAGCCTTGTCTTGTTCACTAACGACTTTCCCCCCGTGAGAAAAACGGGAGAGAACATCCGTAAAGAAAGAGCGCGAAGTTGGGGCATTGATGAAGGTATGTTGAGCCACGGTGTGCGCTTTGATCCAGCGGCCGTGGTTGAGCAATGTGGTGTTCGTGACAGGTGCCAACATAATCAGCGTGCTGCGTCCGTATGCGAGGAAGAACTGCTGTGCGCACGTCTTAAACACCGTTCTTCAGGAACGCGTTTGATGACAGGTACCCGGAACTTCCCGACCTTTTGGAACACCTGCCAAAAGTGAAAGCTGTCGTGACTTTTTTTAAACAGAGCGGACTGACGAGCCAGCTACCACATGGTGTGTGCCAGGAGATATGCACGCGGTGGAATTCGAAGCTCGCCATGATCAAGTCCGTGCTAGCTCAGTACATGCGATAGAGAACCTCCTGGATTCAAGGGGAAATCTACTCTTGGAAGATGTCAATAAGTCGTTTTTGACGGAGGTCGTCGAATTCTTGGAGCCCTTCAAGGAGGGCAGCGAAAATCTTGAGCAGGACAAAGTAGTAACGCTACCCCTTGTATTGATGTACTACACAAAACTGAAGAAGCACCTTACTGCTGCTTCGACATACTCACCAGAAGTGTGCAAGGTCAAGTCGAGGACGCTACCATTTCTTCAAATAAAGCTGCCCATAGGAGAGCTTTCACAAAATGGCAACGTTCTTGTGGTCGCCTTTCCGCCATTTCCGCGTTCTTGATGAGCAGGAGAGGAAAACTGTTCACGACAGGGTACGCGAATGGTTGATTGATGTAAATCTGCGTTTGCCACAAGGAGAAACGAGCACAGACCAGCCGGATAATGAACCCCCAGCGAAGCGTACGTCCCTTCACGAACTTAAAGAGTGGCGCGATGCTGCGGAAGCTCAACCAGCCGATAGTGAGCTTGAGAGTTACCTTCGGGACAGTGACTCGTGCGAGGACATTGAGAAACTGCTTGAATGGTGGAAAGCCCAGTGTAGGAAATACCGTGAGCTTTCATATCTTGCAAAAAAAAAAAAAAGACCGGCAGATCCCACGCACTGTGGGAATCTTTGTAATGCGAAGCAGCCAGCAAGGAGCAAATCACGCTGTACATAATATGCATATCATGATTTACATATTAGGACCTGTCATTTATGTTCGTCATACGGTCACGTCGCGCAATACCAATTTTGGTGTATATCAAGCTAGTGATCTGGACGCAAGCGCACCATGAGCGTGGCATGTAAATGGCGTTGTAGATGACATGCATACCAAGAGCTTTTATGTTACCACCTGCCACTTCTGTTCTCTATACAGTCACGTCCCGCAATACCGAAATTTGGTGCATATCAAGCTAGCGAAACGGCCGCGAGTGCGCCATGAGCATGGCATGCAAGTCCTGTTGCACATGACATGTCATGATTTCCATATTACCATTGTCATTTATGTTCGTCATACAGTCGCGTCAAGCAATACCAAATTTGGTGTATATAAAGCTAGCGAAACGGCCGCGAGCGTGCCATGAGCATGGCATGCAAGTCATGTCGCACATTAAATGTCATGATTTCCATATTACCACTTGTCATTTATGTTCGTCATACGGTCACATCACGCAATACCAGACTTGGTGTATATCAAGCTAGCGAAACGGCCGCGAGCGTGCCATGAGCATGGCATGCAAGTCATGTTACACATGACAGGTCATGATTTCCATATTACCACGTGTCATTTATGCTCGTCATACGGTCACGTCACTCAATACCAAATTTGGTGCATATCAAGCTAGCGAAACGGCCACGAGAGTGCCATGAGCGTGGAATGCAAGTCATGATGCACATGACCAGGCCAGTAGCCAGAAATTTTTTTCAGGGGGGGGGGGGGGGGGGGGCACCTGTTGAAAACCTTGAAAACCCCCTATTTTCATCATATTTTCTGGGGAAAACACCCCCCTCAATCCGAATTTCGCGGTAGGGGGGGGGGGGGGGGCTGGCTACGTGCCTGCATATGACATATCATGATTTCCATATTACCACTTGTGATTTATGCTCGTCATACAGTCACGTCACTTGTAGGCATCTATTATGCACTTCATCCTCATTTGAGCAGCCATCAATCATCATCATCTGTTTGGCTGCGAATGATCATCGTTTTTGGGTGCGCGCTTGATCATCGGATCCGTGGCGCTTGTTCGCTCCCGAGTTCGCGGCCTAATAAACGTCGTCACAACCGAGTCGTCATACGTACCAAATTTGGTGTATATCAAGCTAGCGAAACGGCCTTGAACGTGCCTTGAGCGAGGCATGCAAGTCATGTAGCACATGACGTGTCATGATTTCCATATGACCACTTGGCATTCATGTTGGTCATGCAGAAATGTCGCATCGTACCAATTTTCGAATATGTCGAGTTACGAAAATGGCCTCAGGAGCACTACGGTCCTGGCGTGTAAATCCTACTTTTCATGACAAGTTAGACATGACTTTCATGATATGACGAGTCATTGATGTTCGTCATACAGTCATGTTATGCCATACCAGTTTTGGTATAAATCCCATTAACGATACGGCCATAAGAGCACAAAGTCGTAGGCGGCCATATATATATATATATATATATATATATATATATATATATATATATATATATATATATATATATATATATATATATATATATATAGATAGATAGATAGATAGATAGATAGATAGATAGATAGATAGATAGATAGATAGATACGCTCAAAGTCGCCGAAGTTCGCTAAGAAATGCTTCGCCTTTAAAAGTACTTTGCATCCCGTCCATGCGCGCCAGCAGCGTACGCAATTTTATTGCGCCTGGGTACGTACTCCAAGATAGGAGAACCTGCTTTGAAGCCGGAGAGCCTAGACAACTTGCTGTTTTTGCACAAGAACATGTAGATTTTTGCCTTTTGCTGGCCTTTTCACACTCGTATTCCTGTGGCATCGTTTTCGGGTGCGGTCTTTTTGTGTCACCGGGTGTTATTTTAAGCGTATTTTCTAACTTTATTTCACGAAGAAGGGTGAAACCTTTTATCTGGAATAGCATCAAGTATGGCGTGTAGCAGCTTGATTATATAATTATATTGTACATGGCGATTACATTTCCGTGATGACGTTAGAATACGAGCGATTTATATTTTATCCGCTTTTGGTGGCTGTTCACCATATATAACGTTAACGTTTTTTATCTTGCTGCAGCAAATTATTAATCAGGAGCCTCTTTTAAAAAAATTGATAAATAATGTTTCCAACGTGAGTGTAGAAAAGAGCATTGAAGAAAATATCTCGGGTTTGCTTCTATCCGCTTTTTTCATGGTAGTTTTACACTTCTTTTAAATAAATTTTGTTGCTGTTTTATTTTCACTATACTGTTATTGTAATGACTTGCCATGTGCCATATAGGCAACATTTATTTATATTACTTGGCATTACGTGCCAAAACCACCACATGATTACGAGGCACGCCGTAGTAGGGACCGGTTAATTTCGAACACCTGAAGTTCTTTAACGTGCACCTAAAGATAAGTACACGGGTGTACTTGCATTTCGCCCCCCATCAAAATGCGGCCGTCCTGGCCGCGGGAGTCGCACCCGCGTCCTAGGACTTAACAGCGAAACAGCTTAACCGCTGAGCTACCACCGCGGGCAAAGCAACATTTCGATGCATGTACACACGGAATTTTCCGTTCGATTGCCCGTTACAAAGCGCAAGGCATCATTATAATAATCATCATCAACAACTAATATCCTCTAGCGGACCCGGGCAGGGCCTGGCCATGAACACGCGCGCCCTGGATAAGTTTAGTAAGAAACGCCCGTGCCCGGGCCGGGCCCGGGCTTTCATTACTAAACTTGCTTGAGCATGCCCAGTTTATTTTTCGTGCCTTCTATTTTCCACTTTTGTGCACCTGTGCTGTTGTTATTCGGCTTTCGTGGTGTCTACTTCTTCCTCGTGTCCGCGTTTGCATGCCAAGTCTTCCAGAATGACTCCTCTCATGCAAGCCACTATAGTTCGTTGTAGTTGGAGTTCTCTTACGGTATCGCGGCCGTGAAATTTTCAAGGAAAGTAACGCAAAATAATCGATTACATTTCTGTAACCGTTCAGTTACTTTTCCGGAGCTGTAATTGACCACTGGAATGAATTAAATTTCAAAGAAAGTAATTGTAATCGGTACCTTATTTTCGGATCCTCCCAGCGAACGTAAACGAGCACTGCGATCACGGCGCGCATAGGCGCACAAGCGGGGTGTCACTTGGTGTTTTTTTAATGAAGAGAATTCTGAGGGCTCATTTATTTTGTTTGACACAACCTCGATGAAAACCAAACCAGTAGATAATGAAGTCAAGGAAGTATAGGGGACGTTAACTTCACTGTAACAAGTGTATTGCAATAATTGTTGTATATACTAGAACAATGTAAAGGGACGAAAAGTCAACTTGCCCCGACAGCAGAGAGCGAACCTGCAACCTTCTGATTAGGCGTCCGATACTCTTACCATGGTCCTTCAATACTTTTTTTCTGGTCATGAAACTCCCGCGAAAGTTTCAGATAGGGACAAAAGTGGGCACCAGAGGCGCCACCGTAAGCAGGAGGGCATCGATCGGCCGCGCTTGGCAGGGCTGTAGCGCGTTCGCGGAAGCGTTTCCCATCAAATACACTTCTTCAGATATTTTCCTTCTCCGTGTTCTCGCTGACAAATCATAGCAGCTATTAGTATTGTCAAAGTGACCCATGATGCGCGTTGTCAAATTGCCTAAGTCCTCGATTGCTGGCAATGTTTTAACTGAGTCCGTCTGTCAAGTGACGCGCATTCGTAGCGTTCCTAAATTTCTCGATTCCTGCATAGTCGCTTTCGGGCTTAAACCGAACACTGTGACTGGTTCTAGATGACTGAAAGGTTAACATATTTTGCGCTAGAGATTGCGGAGCAGCCGTACTCTGGCTGCACGTAACGTTCATTTTCGGAATAATTGTCACTTTATTCTATAGGGCATAACGAAGCAGCCAACAGAAGTTCGCGTGCCAATAAACAAATCTGTATATCAGGGTGACTTGGCATTAATAGCCTTGCAGTACCTCTTGAGGGATATCGTTAGTGAAACATAGCTGAAAAATTAAAAGCTCAGAATGAGACACCACAAGACAGAGAGGGATGCTCAAGTTCTGCTCTTTTTTTTTTCTTTGATGTCATAATTTGCACCCTTGATTTTAAAGATTAAAAAAAATGAGATGAAACTGTTGTGAGCTGCTAGATATAGGCACTACGCGCTATTTCGAAGCGAAAGCTTTTGATTTTACGCATGCAGATTTGATAACGCAGCCGAGTTTGAGCACAGGCACATAGAGTTTATTCAAATCTGTGTTTCATAAACTGTGGATGAAAGTTGGAAGATGGAGTGAACGACACAACAAAAATCACTGAAAAAATTTATGCCCCTGCTTTCCTCCCTCCTTTGGCCGGGCAGGATAAACGACGTCCGCCAGCACGAAACAGTTTGTTTTGCTCACGCGTAAAAAAATGCAGACGGTACTTTAAAAAAAATGCACAACTTCTGCCGTAGTGCTCACGAAATGTGTTCCACAGCAGACACTGGCCGAAGAAATGCGGTCGTCCAGCAGGATGTTCTCAACAATGTTCATGTAAACACTGACACAGGCTATTTTGTCCACGGTGCACATTCCCACATGTTCTTCCACAATTTGCAAGGGCCGCAATAATTTCTCCGATGGCACTTGCAAAAATCCTCTTGTCTTGATTTGAGTCAATGCAGTTGGCTCTCTTTGTGCCAGACTTACCATCGATTTCTTCGTCGGCTGCACTGGAGACGTCTGCATTCGCGACTGTCGCATCACAATCCGGAGAAAGCTCTCGCGGCCTTTTTAGAGGTGGGCCCTTCGTTGCACGCGAACGCTGTTTTGGTTTGGAGAGGTAAGAAGGCAAAGCTTCAAAAATCCTTGGTACGGCGTCTTCCGCCAGTCTCGGTCGTTCTCGGGGCAGCGAAACGATGTCTCCGTGCACTGTGCACACGTCCGCACGTACAATGTCACTGGCGTCGAAATGTTTTTCACACACGCGAGCGTACTTTGAGTCGAACCATGGTCCTTCAATACGAAAAAAGTATTGAATGACCTTGGTCGAACGAAAATCCGGCAGTCTCCTGTCGCGGGATCACACGTTTCCACCTGTCGCGTTGTTCTGCGTTGGTTGGTAAACAGAACAGGGAAACTTTTTCGACGGTGCCCTTGTATCCAGAGTGACAGCCCGGCACGCAGCAGGTGTTGGGCATCGCTGTCAACACGATGCGACCCCGAAAAGCAAAAAAGGGGGGGGCGATCAGCACGACCACCACCCAGGGCCGTACCCAGGAATTTATTTCGGGGGGTGTTTATGTGTAGAACGGCTAACTTCGGCAACTGGTGGTCGATGTGAAGGCGTGTAAATACTTTAGTATCACCCGAAAAGTTAAAGCATGAAAAAAGGAATTTCGGGGGGGGGTGTCAGAACCCCCTCAACCCCCCCCTTAGTTACGGCCCTGCCACCACCGCTCCGCGCCAACAGTCCGCTAATGGCGGCCAGCAGAGCAGCCGGCCGAGTCGGCTTCCTCGTCCCCCCTACTAGCTACGCCAGCGCCGCGGCGCGGAAAGTGCGGGCGGTATATGAAGCTCTCCCATTGAGTGACGCGGGAGTTTCATGACCAGAAAAAGTATTGAAGGACCATGCTCTTACTAACTGAGCTACGGCGTCGGTCGCCCCCTTGTCCACGTAATTGAGTATTGAAGTGTATACAAACCTGGGGGTGTTAGCGCCCCTCGTATTAATGACGGCACGTGTGGTACACTCTTTTCTTAGTCAGCTGGTGTCACGCAGAAAGTTATCCAAATAGCACGTGACTTAAAATTGAATGCTCTAACAAAAAAAAAAAATAGTACACCATAGTCGCCGTCATCGCTACGAGCGGCGCTGACTAACACTACGAGGTTTGCATGGCTTCACTAAGTGTCGGTTTGCGATATGGTATTTTTCTTGTATTTTCACGGGCACGTGTGGTAAGCAGAAAAACAATAATGCTTAAAACATAGAAAGCTATAAACTGTCAAGTTAGAAAGTTTGGAAAGCAATCTAGAACTTTCTCACTGCAATTTTTCGCCTAGCTTCGTTGTTTCAAAATGTCGTTAATTGATCTTGCCTAAATAACGCAACTACGCAGAACACAAAAATACGGTGTCTTACACCATGTAAAAGTCAGCAACATGCATTTGGTCCCGTCGTCATAGAGCACGCCGGCTTATTTTTAAACGCTGGCCAGAGTTAGTTGGGGCATCCCTGTACAGGTGACATACACATTATGCGAGCACTGTCTATGTCACAGCCGTAGAGCACATCTCTCATGCAGAAAGTTCGCAATATGCAAGCCCGTGTGTAGCAGAAGTTTCAAGGTGCCTTATCTGATTTCAATGCTGCGTTTAACTGCTGAACATGCTTTGTTGCTGCTGTTTATACCAGTAAAATCTGCCTGCTGAAATGTCGCCTACCACGAAGCAGAGCGTACTCACGAAGCAAAATTGAGAAAATGAATCTGAACTTACTGTGCTAATAATCATGTGGAGTCATTTGCACTAGCATAGACCTCATGCAAATTAAATTCTTATCCATATTTGCATTTCAGTGACATCCACAGCAACAACTTAGAGCATTCCGCCAGAAAAAAAAAGTACCAATGCATTGAACATTGAACAATATCAGCGGAAACGGGAAACATAATATTGTCACGTGGTCGTGACGTTGACGAAGGCAACAGTCGGCGTGTCAAAGAAGAAACTCTTTATTTGGCCGGGCTTGTGGCCGGGACACTGAAAGTCAGGCAAACAGAGCGTCGGCCGTCGATAATCTGATCCGTGGCACGGCGCGTCGGCCCTTATACATGCGGCAGCGAACATTCGAGCATTATCACTAGAGAGTAATAGAGAGTTTCAGTTTGGCGTTTTTTACGCTCCGCTCAGCAGGTAAGCGGAGCGGGAACGTGAGTGCGCATGCGCCTTCCGCTATGGCCGTAAGCGGGTTAGCGGAGCGAGGCCCACGCTCCGCTTACGGGCAGCCTAAGCGGAGCGTGGAGCGTCCCTGCCGTTTTCGCTAGTGGAAGGGGGGACGAAGCGCGCGCCCTCTCTCGTGCGTGCAGCTTCAATGGTTTCAATGGTGAACACAAAAATGTCGCCACGGCACTCGCGTCAAAAGAGCAAACAAAACAAGGAAGGGTTGCAATGGATCTGGAACGCAACCTTGCTGGCTTTCGGGTGGCTATTATCAAGTCAGTGCTTGCTTCTCTGTAAAGAAAATATACACCGCCAACATATTTAAAGCGCACTTATAAATACGTCGTGAACAAATAAAGTCATACGTTTTCATTTCGGGTTTGTAAATGCGACTAAGGAGGAGGAATAAACTTTTATTGAAACCAGCAGTTCACTTGGCTGGGCCTAGGCCTCCCACGTGGGGACGTCGAGGTCTTGCCTCTTCGCCGCCTCGCGGGCTTGCTGGGTAGCCCATAGTTGGTCGTCGAGTTGGGAGCTGCGCAGGGCGGCGTGCCATCTCGACGAGAGGGTCTCGGTGTCAGTGGACGGGTATTGGGGTTTACATTCCCACAGCATATGCGGGAGCGAGGCAACCTGGGTCTTGCAGATCTTACAAGTGTGGTTAGGATAAATGTCTGGGTATATTTTGTGGTATCGATACATGCACCCTGAATATAAATGCGACTAAAGGTTTTTTTTTCTTTTTCTTTAACGACGCTGAACATCACCAGAGGGCGCCGTAGCCGCTAAGGATCCGCTACGCTAGTCCCGCTGCCGACAACGCTAGTCCCGCTGCCGACAACGCACAACTACCCGAAGGTCGCGGGATCGAATCCCGGCCGCGGCGGCTGCATTTTTGATGGAGGCGAAAATGCCGAGGCCCGTGTACTTAGATTTAGGTGCACGTTAAAGAACCCCAGGTGGTCAAAATTTCCGGAGCCCTCCACTACGGCGTCTCTCATAATCATATCGTGGTTTTGGGACGTTAAACCCCAGATATTATTATATTACAACGCACAACTAAAACGAGAAAATCATCCGCCGCTCCGCTGCGGCTTAGCGGGCCTACTCGGAGCGGAGCGGGCCGTAAAAACGCCAAACTAAAACTCTAATAGCTGAGCGGCTCAGCGGGCCCAGCGAACGAGCGGAGACGCCAACTGCGCACGCGCGGCCCGTTGAGACAGCCAGCGTTTTTACGGAGCGAGCCGCTCGCCCGCTCATTTCGTCCCCTCAGCGAAGCGTGCGCAGTGGACCAGCCGACCAGCGTGCGAGCGTTTTCCAAGCAAAGCCTCTGCTCGATCGACACTACCTTCAACATTGTTCAACAGGTGGCGCAGCAATGCGCTCCGCTGACTACACTGAAACAAGCGGGGCATTGCTCAGCTATCATTCTTCATTTTGTATTGCTCTTCGCTCGCACCTCCGCTCGTCCGCTGGGTCCGCTGAGCCGTTCAGCTATTACTCACTACTGGTGCCCACGTTTGTTCGAGAATAAACTCAGCTCTTCGTTTTTGCGTGCTCAAGCCTAACAGATGATCCTTAAATAATCTGGGATGATCTCAGAAATTCTGGCGTGGTTTGCGTAAGGCATTATCTAAACGTGTAATATGCCAGCGACATAAAGTATAGAAAGAAAGGGGCGTGTGTGGCAATATATAAAAGGTGGCGTATTGAATCACGCAGCTAAGCGCACAGCTCATGTATGGGACCAGGAATCAGCGTGATGGCAGGTGCGCCCGTCAGGCAGCCAGTGCTGCTCGATTTATTCAGTCAGTCACATTTATAATACAACTGGGAGCAACGCCCCTTAGGTAGACAAGCGATAGTATCAAGAACATTCGGTTGACGCCCCTTGAGCTTATCGTGCGTAGCGCACGAGTAAGGCTCGATACGATACAGCGCATAGGCATTCGCGGTCAAAAAAGCAAAAAAAAAAAAATATCGTGTTTCCTTCGTTTGGGGTGAATATTTGGGTCAACACGCTTGCACTCGGCGTAAACTTGGGACACAGGCCTCGACATTAGATTCAACGGAACGAAGGATCTGACGCTACGCTGTTTATGCTTCGTTCGGTGCATAATAGCGAAGACGCCGCCATTTTAATAGCGAAGCTGTTTAGCCCTCTCAGTCCCGAATTAAATATTTTCAATGTAAGCAACTAGCTCTTACATTTTGAGATGAGCATGATCGTGGTAGTCCTAAAAAACTGAAAAACTATTCGCTCACACTTTTCAGAGAAGAGTAATTAACGTGTCAAATAATTTAACAAATAATTATTATTTAATAATCATTCCATAATTTTTACTTCATTTACTACATAAAATATTATTTACATAGGATAGCATATTGTCCAATAGCCAAAATTCAAATTTCCGACACAGAACTAAAATTAATGCCCTATCTCTGCACGGTGAAAGAAGACGCTGCCTCAGCGAAATGCGCGAGTATGTGCCACAGGATAGAGGCAACAAACAAACAAACAAATGCGCGAGCAGCACGACCGCTTCTGTAATTTCTTCGCTCAGACGTGACCTGCCTTTATTATATGTACCATGTTGACACCACATGTAGGGCAGATGCTAAATACGGGCTCTTGAGGAAGAACAAAGCTTTATCTTTACCAGATGCTTGCTGACTGACCTACACAATTTATGATTCCAATTGGAATCACAGGGACTGAAAGGGTTAGCAAATCGTTCCTTGTCCGACTAACAGAAAAAAAGAAAAACCACCATCATACACGCGTATGTGCCATACAAATTGTGTAAACCCACTACTCATCACCATGGTCGACTAAAAAATGAAGAAGGCGACAGTTAGCCGAACAAAAAAATGGCTGCGAAGCGACGTTGTTGGGCCGAAGACCCCGAGTATTTACGACTGAATAGTAAGGAACAGGAAAGGCAACGGCGGCTGCGAGAAGCCCCCGAAGCCATGGAAGGTCCATGCCAACGACGAGGTGCCCGTAGATCTATGCCAACGACGAGGTGCCCGTAGATCTATGAGAGGTGCGAACCGTTGGTTTCAGCGCGAGTTTCTTTCTCTGGGGTTTGGACATCCGTGTCGTGTGTGTGACTGTCCGTGATTTGATCAGACGTCTCTGCGCTGAGAATCAAAGTCGAAACAACCTAGCATCACCTAGCAACAACCTATAAGCAACCATGGGGGGTTGCTATCACCCCCTGTAAAGTCGTTTGCGCCTCATGGCGCACGCGCGCCTCGCATGCCGCAGTCAGGGTAGGAGAGGCCCTGACCATAGGCGTGCGCACGGGGGGGGGGGGGGGGGGGGCAAGGGGGGCGAGAAGGGGGGGCGCAAAGTCAGCCCTATACATTGTAGGGGGGGGTGATTGGGGGGGGGGGGCGCAAAGGCAGCCCCATACATTGACATAATAGGGAGGGGGGGGGGCGCTGCGACGAACCTTCGCCCCCCCCCCCTGAAGGGGAACCCTGCGAACGCTTATGGCCTTGACGTCACTCTCTGTGAAGCCGTGGTGAAGCCGGATGTCGGCCATACTGACAGGGCAGATTCTCCTCTCTTGTTTAGATGTGATAAGCGAAGTAGAAAGCACGTTTGGCTGAAAAACCACGTGGGCTGCACGGCACGCGTGTTGTGGCTATCCGAAACCAACGAAACGGGACGCGGTGGGCCAGCGCGATACCGTCGGCGAAATCATTTCGTCTAAGTGATAACAGCGAGTAACAGCTCGTCGACAAGGAAGCAAACAGAAGAGACGCCATGCTAGATGCACTGACTACGGCGAGTGTGGTGTTTTCTCGACATTTATTCACGCACTTTAGAGACAACACGATCCGCTGTGCGCCGCCTTCTATGGTTGCATTCCGTTTCTCACGCGGCGCCCGGTCACCGTGGTCGTGTTCCACGTAAAAGCTCACCGGCGTCAGCGTTGTCCAACCGCGGTGGTCGACCTTGTGCACGGTGCAGGTGTGCCAGTGACACATGAACGTGGTTGCTGTAACGCCGAGAGTACACTGCTAGGGGCGAGCATAGCAAGCGATACACACAAGCACACACGCAAGTTGTTACTGTACACATATCGAACACGAAACTACATATGTGCACATGGTGTCCTCATTTCGTCTAGCGAAGTACAAATGTTTCGTCCGTTGTCACAAGCAGTAACACAACCGTCACTGACCTGCAAGGCGTTCGTTGTGGTTCCGTTTTGTCATGGTGCCTGAACCCGATTTCGCTGAGCACTTCGAATACTTCATCAGCGTCATCCGCTGCACAGCACGTGAATATACGGGCTCGTCACGGGCTGTTGAGGCCCCGTGGCTAACAACAGGTTTTGTAAACGTTGCTAGGTACAATAACCGCCGGGAGAACACTGCGTAGCTAACAACGCGGCACAAAGCATGGATATCGTCCGCCACGGATTCAGTACAAGACCTACGGAGGCGCACATGCCGCCGCCGCTTAACCACTACACCAGCTACACTGCACAACACGTAATCATAGCAACGCTGCCATTGCGCCCAGTGGATATGGCCCCCATGACGTCATTTCCTCCACACTTTTCACGTAGCGCACCGGCTGGGCATGCCCTCTCTTCTCTTTCCTTTATCCGTGGCCGCAGTTAAGTTTAGCAGCCGCCGAGTGAGAGGTGGCGCTCTCTTCGCTCGGGGTATAGTTAGCGTGGTGGCACCAGCAACGCCGCCTGGTGGAAGAGGTTAGGCCGGCACACAGAAAACAGCAGGAAGGGCTCTTTGAGGTTGGGCAGCGTCTCCTGCGGACGTCTTCTGTGGTGGGCCCATGGGGGAGAACACCGCGAGTCGTTTCCCGTGGACCGGTCATGGTGAGTCGAACGTCGGCGACGCCGCATTTGCGGTATCTTGTGTTTGATATGTTGTTTACATATTGTAGTGGTATTAGATTGTTTGATTAAGTGTTTTACCAGTAATGTATTTGATTCGGCTGGCGAGCTAGTCGTGATATAAAAGTTGAAATGTACACGTGTTGGTTTGCACGACCGCATGATTGTCTCCGTGTGCTCTGAGAGTGCGCCACATATCCGAGACCCCCAACCTAGAACTTGCATCACCCTGCTAAGGCCTAGAAACAACCTAGAAGCAACCAGATTAGTCTTAAGAATTTTCAAGCCTTGCGCAGCTTAATGCAAGAATCGTTAAATTTTTTTCTTGACCTGTACACGCAGGTGCACCGGTGTAGGGTAAAGGCACACTGCCCGCGTTCTCTCACTCGAATGGGCGCCACACTTTCACGCAGTTCCTGTCGGGCGACACCTGCCGGTGATCCCTCTGGTCCACACTGGGTGGCTGTGGAGACTGGCCTCCCCGTTGGTGATGTCGGTCGGTGTCAGCTGGTGAGTGGCGCTGATTCTGACGCAGGTTCAGCTGCGATGAGTGTGACACTGGTGACGGCTGCAGCGATGAGAAGTTTTGGTTCATTGAAGGGCGCAGCAGCTCTTCTGGTGGGTGCCATGACACATCCTTTTCTGCGCACAGGTCACTGCGGATACATTAGGAAAAAATGGTATAAACCTCGAGAAAATAGTTACTGGAGCGCAAATAAGACGATATGGAACACGTAGTTGCCTACAGCAGTGGACTCATATTTTGAACGCAGGATGTCGCTCGTACACAAAAAAATACAAGACACAATGTTGCTAAAGCACGGAAAAACATGCGAAATAGATTACCATCATTGTTTACAACACGCAAAGAGTAAAACGCCTTCAGAGAGTGGGTGGAGTTGGACCGAGGTGCTATATTCTGGGATGTTCAGTTTAAGCTGTTTTGCAAATTCTCTAAAGTTTAAAGACACTGTGAGCAGCAGCGTTTTTAGCACAATGGGAAGCCACTGAACTTAGCGCTATAGCAGTATGGTTGCGCCTGTAGCTAATCAAGAATCAAGTGAATCTTGAGTCCCTCGCAAAAGAGACTCAGGGTGACAGTATGGTCCCTGGTTCCGCTATGCTGGTTTGGGATTCACCCAAGAGACAGTGACTGCAGATTAGATGCCACCGCATGAATATTTTCTCAAATTTGCTAATACCCATCACGGTGTCACATCGAACATACTCCCTCGAGAAGCGCCAAATATGTTAACTTTCTGTATGACAGCAGTGATTTGTAAAGTAAAAATGTCCCGTAGTTCTTGCGTTCCGCGCAATAGATCAAGGTGAATAAATGTCTAAAACAGGGCGTAATATGCAACAAGCAGGAACGGGACGGAGCCCGACGAACAGTATAAGGTTGATCGTACGAAAAACAACCGAAAAAACGCGGCAGTACTCAGAGGTGTCCGCACCGAAAAATCCGAAAAATGGAATGTGAAAACGTAACCTTAGACCTAATTTTTGCTACATCGTGCCACGTTGTAAACGTACTTCTTTGTCACCTAGTGTTAAAGACGTGCTGGTTACACCTGTGGCTTGACGGATGATGACTTGAAAAGCTCCTATAACATGCCTTTCTAGCTGCCTCTGCGTAGGCCGACGAGGGAAACCGCGGCCGAAGTTGTTTATATCTTCTTTCTGCAATAAATTTTCGGTGTTTAGGCCAATTGTCCTACCGTCATTTTTCATTTTCACGCGATCCGTGTGTTAGTTGATGATTCACGTTCAGTAATATACCAACTAGCCATACCTTCGGCCAGACTGAAATGCGTAAAAAAGCAAAAGTATTGGCGAGTCGCTCTGGGACATTAAACCCCATAAACCAATAAAACGAACCAACAGAAGTGTCGGTAGGCTTTCTTAACCTAGTCGTGGTGTGCAACTGGCAGGGGGAGATGACCGGTTGTGTTGCTGCAGCTGGAGAGCGCGCCACCACCGCCATTGGCACATCGTGGTGCTGGGTTGCTATGGGCTGCCTTGCAGTAACCGCCGGTTGGTAGCGGGTAGCGGCACGGGTGGCCGCCCCGGCGGCGCCTGAGATAGATAGGCACCACACGTTTCGACGCGTCCACGCCAGCGTGTGGTGTTAATGCAACGTCGGCACAGGAGGACGGTGTTGCTGCTGACGGCGGGGAGAGCGCATTATCAGCCTGGTGGTGGGCCGCCTTACGCTGTCCGGCGGTGGCCGCCGATTGGCAGCGGGCTTCGGCTAAGGTAGAAGCAGTCATCACGTGGAGCCTCGCGGGAACGCCATTTTTTGGAACTATCGCCCTCTCGGCGTGCTCGGCAGCCATCATTCGGGACCGTCTCCAGGCATCCTCCAACAGAGCACCGGGGAAAGGGCAAAGGAGCGAAGGTTTCCTCGGTGCCGGCACCGGCCTCTGCCTCAGAGTCAGTTGCACTGGGTTGATCGGTGGGCCCTGGTGTCACAAAAGTTTTGAAAAATGCAATTACCTAAATTGTCACACGACAACACCTGCGCAGACAAACCGCACTCAGTCGTCTTGCGCCAACAGTGACAACCGATGCTAAGGAAACGGCAGCTACGAGCTCAGTTTACGGTTGTGAACTCTAAGAAGGCTGCTCAACCCCGGTGGGTATTCATCTGTACGCTCAATTACGCGTTTGAAAATTCCGCATTTTCAACCGTATTTACGCTGTATATTGCCATATGAGAAGAGTGCCTGTAGGCTGTTCCATCCGTAATCGCAGGCGAGGTTTGCCTGCGAACCTCGCTATATTGAACTTTAAGGGTGACCTGCAAGTTCTCCATTACATCCATTACTTTACTTTGAACAGTTGTGACCATTACTACAATATATCCTTCATGTTGGGCGGAAACACGGAAGTACAAAAAAAAAAAAAAAGGCATTCCTACCTGCTTTTGTCACGGTACCGCCAGATATGCTATGAATTTTTATTCACGAAGTAAAAGAATCTCTTTTGTTGTTCTCGTAAGCTAGAGCCTTCAAGATAGCTGAAATCTGCAATAATAATATGGCTTTACGCTTGGCTTGTCCGCACAGCCGCGAAGCAAGCGAAACCGCAACGCCTGTTTCACAAAAACTCTATCTTGAGAAGGTTTCTTTGGAGTTTCTCTTTACTAAATCGTAAGTGGATAGTGTAGTGCGTTGAATAAACTGGACAACGAAGCTACATTCACCTCAACCGGAACATTAGACGTGCGCATGCTATACCTGACCAGAGCAGCCTAAGTCGAATCTCTGAGTATGTGAAGGAAACGCACCAATTAAAACAAACGAGGACAACGGAGGAGTGTGAATACATGATTGATCCCTGCGTCATAGGAATTGGTATAACACGAAAGTAAAACGTTTCCTTACAGAAGCAGATGAATGTTTACTGTACATTGATATAAGAGAGCTTGCACAATGTCTATTGGTGTTTGGCAGCTATAGAACCTGTTTAACGTGGATGTACCCACGTTGTCGCTTAGTGGTACACCTTTATGTTGACGACTAAGGCAAATGATCAGCGATTAAACAAACACCTGTTGTAGCTGTAGTAGTTTACGGTGAGAGCGTAATCAGACAGAGCGGTGTGATAGCCAGAAAAGCGTCGCTGATTGAAACAACGAGGTTAAAACTTTTTTTTAACACGAAAGTGTTTTATGCCGGGGTCCACCAAGATTTCAGTGACATATTTCCGTCACGGAAATGACGTCGAAAAAATACACATGATCAGAAGACAAAGAAAAAAGTTCCTTCACCCGGAGTCGAACCTACGACCTCTTGGTCCGCAAGGAGAGATGCCGGGCACGCTATCCACTGCGCCACGGTCACATACTCCGTTGGCATTACGAACCGCGCCTTTTATATCTACCACTCTCCTGTCACAGTGCTCTTGCTAAAGTGAAGTAATGCATCATAACTGTGAAAGCCACGATTAGTTTCTTCAGAGCGTCGTTTCTACGCGTCCGTCCCATCCGGCGCCTTTCGAATAGTAAAAGTGCAATTTTGTCAACGCATTAACACACTGCCAGGTGGCGACCTTAACCCCAACGTCGGCGTCACTCATAGCATACATCCATACCAAAGGTAGCTCTGAGACGCGCGAGTGCTTAGCGTGGCCGTAACTCCGCGTTCCCAACTTACACTCGCCCCGCGAAAAATCGCAGCCGGCCAACGAGGAAGACACGACGCGCGTTGCGTTTCCCTCTGCTCGGGCAGTGGTGTTCAACAACTCTAAATGCCGTGAGTAGGCTACCTTAGCCCAAATTCGGCCACCAATGAGTGACGCTCTTCTGGCTATGACACCGCTTTCTCTGATTCCGCTCTCACCGTACAGCTACCACAAGCATATATGACCACAAGGGTTTGTTTAATCATTGCTCATAGACGTTAGTGGTCGGGATCCAGATGTGCCACCAAGCGTCGACGTGTCTGCATCCAAGTTAAACGGTCCTATACCTGCCAAACACCAATAGACATTGTGTAAGCTCTTTTATGTCAATGTACAGTAAACATTCAACTACTTCTGTAAGGACCCGTTTTACTTTCGTGTTATACCGATTCCTATGACAGAGGGATCAACCATGTTTTTTTTTATCCTCCTTGGATTAAACACAGAACTTGGGCTAAGGCCGCCATTCCGCGGCATGTTAAAGAGTCATTGGACACCACGGCCAGACTAGAGGGAAACGCAATGCGCCAATGCGCGTCGTGTCTCCCCTATAGCCTGGCCGCGATTTTTCTCGGGGCGAGCGTAAGCGGGGATCGCGGTGTTACAGCCAGATGGGGCAGCTATTTTTGGTGTGAGTGGACGCTATGAACGAGGCGGACGCTTGGGTCGCCACCTCGAGATGTGTCGAGGTGTTCACAAAATTACACTGCTGCTATTGTAAACGCGCCGAATCGGACGGACGCGTACCAACAGCGCGTTGCAGGAGCTAATCGCGGAGGCCACTGTCATGATGCATGGCTTCATTTTTCCGCTTCCAGAGGGTGACAGCGCCCCGGCGACAAAGAGCACTGCGAGAAAAAAGTGTGAAATATAAGAAAAGTCCCGCCATATCCACGAAGTGAATGATGATGAGTGGGTGTGATTAAATGTGGTAAACCGGATGAGTGATTAAATGTGGTAAACCGTGAATCCTCCGTACATTTTGGCCACTCGATCATGCAAAGACGTGACACAAACACGGGGGGTGGTGTGATTATATACAGTACATACAGAATGTTTTATTATGCACATATTGATATGGTATATACACAATGTTTTATTATTCACATATTGGTAGATGATGTTGTTTTGTTCAAGAGCTTTTTCATTAGTTTACGGACCAGAAGGAGGGGGTTCCACTGATTGTAGTCATATATGACTAAGCCAGAGTATAACGGCCTTGTGGTCCGTAAAGTATAAAGCCAAGGGCTCTTGAATTGGATGTAGTGTAAAGTTCGAGAAGCCAATGTCTATGCAAGTTCCCCTGATAGTGGTGGGACGTTTGTAGTCATATGACATGCACCGGAGAGCGTAACGGGACACCATGTGTTGGGCTAGCCAGTCGTCGTTCATGATGTCCACGTTAAAGTCTCCGGCGAGTACGAAAGGATCATGTTTGTATTCAGTTTCGTAGTGCAGCATCGCCTTCTCGATGTACTTGACGATGTTTCCCTTGGACAGGTTAGGTGCCACATCCACGAAGGGCCTAAAGCGCCGCCGCCGCTTCGCGGGCCCTCGCCGCATCTGGATCTTGTTGCCGGCGCTGACGTCTCTCTTCGGCTTTGCGGGCCCTCAGCTCTGCGTCGGCTTGACGGCGAGCCCGTTTCGCTTCGGCTTCGCGAGCTCTCACCTCCGGGTCTTGACGGCGAGCCCACGCTGCAGCCGCTTTGCGAACCCTCCGCTCCGCCGCCGCCTTCTCCTTCTTCGTTGTTCATAGCAGTAGTAGCATTATCGAAGCGCCATGCAAGTCAAATGAGAGCACAGCTGCGCCACTAGCGGGAGCGGCGAGTATTAGCGTGGCTACACCGGGGGGAGTGATGTACAAGGCTCGGCCTTAAGGAGCTTCGCCCCTAAAAGAGAATGTTGTTGTTGTTGTTTTCCTCCAGATATGGCTCATACCCATAGAGGGGATTGGCCAAGTAGAAGGCCAATTCCCATGGAGGGTCTGAAACGCGCTTATTCTCCATCGTCATCAGCGTCATCATCTTCGTCATCATCTTCGTCATGGCGTATAATGGTTACCTTGCATGTGCTGTGCCGTGATGGCAGCGTCATCGTCATCGCACTAGCGTGGCTACACCGGGGGACGGTGACACCGGGAGATTGATGCACAAGCCTCGACCTTAAGGAGCTGCGCCCCTAAAAGCGCGTCTGTCAGCCTCCAGAGTGTGTGACCGCGGCCCAGTGGATATCGTGCCCAACATTTCTTGTCGCGGACCGAGAGGTCGTGGGTTCGACTTTCATTGACGGAGCTTTCATTTCTTTGCCATCCGATCGTGCGTATTTTAGGGGCGAAGCTCCTCTGGCCGGGGCTCTGTCTGCCGTTGGCGTAGCCCGATGACGATGACGCTGCCACCACGGCACAGCACATGCAAGGTACCCACTATACGCCCACCGTAACTTTCATGAAGTAGGGAAGCACCCACTATGCGAACCAGAACGCTGTGTTATAATAAGGCCGTCAACCACCATCAGTCACAAGAGTCATGGACGAGAGCACAGATTGGCTGCTTAGCAATGGCCAAAGAATAACAGGACGAACGTCGAGCAGTACGATTTGCTCCGGGACATCATCGACAGACAGACCACTCTCGCAGCACCTCCGCTCCGCGTTTTCCCAACGGGACCAGCCGGGTTTGGCAAGACGTTCTTTCTACGCCTGGTGATGGACGTTTACAACCGATACAACAACGCCGGTCCCTACAACCCGTTCGCCATCTGCGCGAGCACGGGAAAGGCGGCGGTGGTATTAGGAGGAACCACCGTGCATTCGACTTTCAAGCTCTCCCGCAGCAAGACCAGGAACGCCGGGTTAAGCGACAGCGAGTTGAACAGATGCCGCGTGGCCTTTCGTCACGTCAAGTGTATCATTATGGACGAAGTCAGCATGCTGTCCGCCGACAACCTCGACTGCCGTCTCCGCAAGATTACTCAACAGATCAACGATCCCTGCGGAGGCCTAGACGTGATCATGTGCGGCGACTTGCGGCAGTTGCCGCCCGTCAGGGCGAACGAGGTGTACAAGAGGTGCAGGGAAGGAGTCGGTGGATTGTTCGGCCTCACCATCAATTGGCAGTACATGGATTACTTCCCGCTAGTCCGGGTCGTGCGCCAAGCCGACGCTTCCTTCTCTGCTCTTTTTACAAAGATCGGAGACGGCAAACCGCTGGACGAAGAAGAGGTTCAGCTGCTTGAGGGCCGATTCGTAACCGCCGAATAAGACTTGTGTCGCGCACCTTCGGCCATTCGCATCTCCTACTCGAACGACGAGGTCAACAAGTTCAACGCGTTCGTTGCCTCTCTGGATGGAGGAGACGGAGAAGTAGTTCAAGCTCAAGACACGTACATCGGGTCCGCGACCCGGGAAGCCATGCAAAAGGCAAAGGTGGCTACAATGTCCCACACAGAATTTGCTAACTTACCAATGGAGACTAGCATCGTCCATGACAAGCCCTACATTATCACTACCAACGTCGTCAACGGGGCGATGGGAACTATGAAGCTTTGCGAGCGAGGGGTGGTGGTGCGCGAAGAGGATGCCATCTTCCCGAAGTGGCTGTGGGACCCAGTTCGACGTCCTCACAACAGGAAAGCTCGCGCATCTCCGCTCTCGTCAGGTGGTAGCCGAGGCCGTGCGAAACGGCTGCGACGTCAACCCATCATGGATACCCATCGAACCTCGCGCGGTCACCCTCACCATGGACCGCAAGACGGGCGTTGTTGTAGACAACGACAGTTCCCCCTCGTCTAAGCCAGTGCAATAACGGTGCACAAATCTCAAGGGGGGCACTTACTCTTCGGTCGTCTACAAATGCAGTAAGACGCACCCGCAGAAATTGGTGTACGTGGCACTCAGCCGATGCACCAACCTACATAACCTATCGTCTCGACCAGCACGGGCTGCCCACGCTGACGCAATACCTCGCTACCCTGCGAGACGATGCTGACCACTCGACAAAGTTCACGCTGGCCCTGCTCAACGTTCGCTTCACGGAAACTTGGAATACCGCAAGTACCAAAATCAAAGGCTATGACGCGGTCGTCTGCACAGATGAAGCGGAGCGTCCTGCGGGAGGTGTCAGCATCTACGTCAAGCTACCTGAAACGGCCGAGGACCTCCAACTACCCCTAACCAACCAGAGCCACAACGGAGAACACGCTGCCGTGAAGCTCTCCAACGGAATCGTCGTGATGGCCGTTTACCTCGCGCCGAACCTGTCCAAGAAAGACGTCATCACGTACATCGACAATGCAATGCATCAGTACACAACCGAATTCAAACACCGCCCCTTCGTACTCATCGGAGACTTCAACGTGAACATCATTGCTGACGACTGGATAGTCCCACACATGATGTCCCGCTACGTTCTCTCTTGTAGCTCGTACGACCACAAGCGTCCCACCACCATCCGAGGGACCTGCATCGACTGCACTACATCTCATAATTCAAGATCCCCTCGCCACGTACTTCACTGACCACAAAGCTGTAATTTTCAAAGTGAAACGGGTCCCAGAGCTCATTGGGAACAACCCTCCTTTGTGATCAGTAACGTGAAACAAGTGCACATTGTCTACATAATTGCATCTATATTGTCACGTGGTCGTGACGTCGAGGAAGGCAGCAGGCTACGTGTCCGGGATGAAACTGTTTATTAGGCCGAACTTGTGGCCGGTAAACGGAAAGTAAGATTACAGCAATAAACGCTGGCACTGATTGCGGCGAACAGAGCGTCGGCCGTCGATCAACTGAACTTCGTTGGAACGCGCCGGCTTTTATAAATCACGCGTCGAACATTCTAGAAAGGATGTAAGAATGGGCTTGTTGGTGGTGATACATGGTGAAACTTAAGGCGCACGAAAAAACACGGACGAAGTCTCTTTTCTTCGTCCGTGTTTTTTCGTGCGCCTTAAGTTTCACCATGAACATTCTAGCCTTATCACTAGTCGTCGCGCCCGCTCTGGAATAATCTTGAGTGTTAGCGTCGTGCGTGCAATCTTAACAAAAAGATCTACTACAACCGAGAAGCTTCTGGAACATTAAGGCGCGGTCTGCGCCGAGTACTGCTGATAGTCTTTGTGGGCGGAAACCGAGTACAGTAAAAGAATAGCGCGTGGCATTATGATCTTGTGTATATACATAATCACCCTATAACAACGTCTCACGTCTTCATATGATATGTGCAGCGAACCTTTCACAGTTTTACCGATAAGCGTTGGAGCTTCGCCCCACTTATCAGCATTCACTTCGTGGAGATGGCGTGGATTTTTTTTCCATGTCATTTTCTTGATGGAAATACGTCAGTGAAGTCTTGGTGGAGCCCGGGATAAAAGACTTTCGTGTTAAAATGTTTTAACCCTCGCCGCTTTAAGCGTGTTCTTTATGACGGTACTCTAAAACAAGACTGAACATCAACCGCAGGACCTGTGAGGTTGAAAAAGCATCGGCTCATCACTTGACATAACGATTATACCCTCTGTCGGAACATGTAGGACAGCTCAACATACTGCGGAACGCCGTCGCCATGGCTGTTTCATTTTGCATTCCTGCATTGCTAAGACATTCGTTAAGCGATACCATCGATTTTTCAACTGCAGTGGTTCTCAACATCCACTTTGTACATATGACGCGGTTGTTTATTCATTATTCATGCTGAAGTCCTGCGCTGCGCTGCCTACTGTAATGATCGACCTTCACGGCTTGGCACCACTTGGCCACTGGGAATGATTTCTGCGGCGTCTGCCCTGCTTCATTTGGGGTGAGCGCTCCCCGAAGTACATCGGAGGCAACGACATCACGGCAGTCGTGTTCATCAAAGCAGTCAGCGCTCCTCGTCAAGCGAATTGGACACAGCCGGCCGAGTGTGACGCTTTCATGGCCTGGAAGTGAGCTGTTTGCAGTCAAGGCTGCTCGCAAGTTGTCACCAGTGCACTGCTTTTGTCCAACGTTCTGTGAGATGCAGCGGACAATCGGCCGAGCTCTTGAGATCCTTCATCAGGCACCTTTCCCACATTCCGATGTGCCTTCATAGCTTCGTGACTCAGCCGGTTGATAGTTTTCAGCTGCACCAGCGCCGCTATCGAGGAGAGGAAAGACTGCGCCTGACTACGGCAAGTTTTCAGGAATGTGCATCGCCACGAACCTGTCATTGAGCTTTGCGGTGCCGTATGGAGTTGTGTTATCCTCTCCCTGCCACCGGACGAGGTAGAGGAAAACTCTTCCCTCTTTCCTGCGTTGGGAGTAAGGCGGTGCTTGGTCTTTCCATTTTGGGGCGGAGGTGAAGACAACCTCTTGATTGGACTGTCCTAAACGCAACGGTTTTCCTCTACAGGGAAGCTGGGGAAGACCAAGGCCTTATAACGCGAGAGTCAAGACGCTCCAAGGACTGCTACCACGAGGAATGTAAAAGCCCGCTACCAACAGAATATAAAAACACCCTACCATTAACCATGTAAAAAAAAATGCCCCCCACCTCCCCGAAAGGAATCGTGAGGAAATGCGAATGCATTTCTTGCGCCGACACCGACTTCTGCCATCGCCTTGAGAGGCGCCCAGCCAGCGAACGGTCGAGAGTGAGGCGCGAGCGGACGGGCGAGTGGGGCGCAAGGAGGAGAGAGAGCGAACGGCGAGAGAAGGAGCGGCGAAGCACTGCACCTACCCTTTCCTACACTCTCTCGCACCACATGCTCCGGTTGCTAGGGGCGAGGATAAGCGCGCGCGCCCGCAGCTGTTGCTATGGGAGAGGGAGTGAGAGCGGAGAGATAACACCTGCCGGCGCGCGGACAACGCCGGATGCCTGACATAGCCCGACTAAGAAATGCATGCGCATTTAAAACGTCATTCCTGTTATCAGCTCCAGCTCCACTACTCTACTTCTCCCTGAGGCCTGGCTGGTTCCGGTCCTATCGGCAGATCCCTCACTCCACCACTACGTACGCCATGCCCTGGTGATGGGGCACCACGTAGCTCTTGTGCTTCTGCCATACATGCAGTATTAAAACAAAAAAGAAGACATGCAAACAACTTTTGTTGTTCATCGTGTGCTGTCAGTTGCTATCAGTTATTTAAAAAAGAGATTGCTAACACATTACCTATTTCTTAGGAAAGAAGTGTAAATTCAAGGGCTCATTTGCTTTGTTAAACACAATATTAATGAGAACTAATAGACAATGATGCCAAGGAAAGTATAGGGGATGTTACTACAAGTAATTGTAATGTAAATGTGAAGAAAGAAAAGTGGACGAAAAGATAACTTGCCGCCGTCAGGGACAGAACCTGCGACCTTCGAATAACGCGTCTGATGCTCTACCACTGAGCTACGGTGGCGGTCATTCCCGCGTCCACTTTATAGGGTATATCTGTGCATTTAAACGTGGAAGCGTCAGTCAGAGCCGCCTGTAGCCATTACGGCGAGTGTGAAACACTCTTTTTGCCTGTTTGGCGTCACGTAGCACGTGATCTTATTACGAGCTGGCAGCTCACCAATAATCCCTCGCATACTACCTGAATGCATCAAGTCTGCCAGAATGAGACCCTCACTATGAATGAAGGAAAAAAGTGTAAATTCAAGGGCTCGTTTACTTTGCTAAACACAATATTAATGAGAATTAACAGACAATGATGCCAAGGAAAGTATAGGGGATGTTATTGCAAGTAATTGTAATGTGAATGTGAAGTAAGAAAAGTGGACGAAAAGATAACTTGCCCTGGGCAGGGACTGAACCTGCGACCTTCGAATAATGCGTCCGATGCTCTAAAGTCGCGGGTGCGGTCCCTGCTGGCGGCAAGTTATCTTTTCGTGCACTTTTCTTTCTTCACATTTACATTAAAATTACTTGTAATAACATCCCTTATACTTTCCTTGGCATCAGTGTCTGTTAGTTCTCATGAATCTGTACATACACACAGCGCACAAGTCACATTGAGGCCTACGACACAGAGAGAACTGCAACCTGTGTGATAGCGCCTTGAATAGCCTTGTCTGACAGCGAAGTTTCATTGTTGAATGACTTCATGCTATTATGGAAGCATATATCTTTTAGCCATACTGGGTATGTTGGTACGTACTCAGAAGGGAACAGGAGTGGAAGCTAATACACGGACAGCGCCATGGCCATTATTCTTTCTGCGTCGATGTCTTAGCTCATGGTCTTGTTCACTCCTGAGTGTACATTTTATTGCCAAATCTTGCTGTTTGTACATGCACTGTAAATTACTGTTTTGCTCTGAAGTAGTTGCCTCGCAAAAACAATACACCCCGCATCTTTGACTCTCAGCTGTCCAACACTCGCTAAACAAGACACATTTGCATATTTCCTTCTAGATCCGTTCAAAGAGAATCCACATCGCTCGAACGTGTCTTGCAGGAGACGGCCTCGTCTCCTCATTTTCGGCATGAAATACCTCAAAGGCAGCCGTGGCTGCCACTCCCAAGAACGTCCGCCAAATACAGCCGTGGTTCATAATCTTTAGCTTATCGTATGCCGACTGCAAGACAAAGGCCTCTCTCCTTGATCACCGATGAAACTTCTCTTGTGCTTACTGATTTCATTTTGTTCGAGTGAACTTCCAAATTTCGTTACTCCATCCGAGCCTCCGCGGTTATCACTAGATTTCTCTTCATGTGATATTCACGACGCCTTGCTTTATCTGCCCATCTGCACATTTCGTTCTAAACATATTGGCTGGAGTGTATTAAACTTTTGAATAAGGTATGACTCTTTATGTTTGGGCAGCTAATAAGGAAGGAAGGAATGAACAGGAGGGAAAGGAAAGGCAGGGATGTTACCCAGTCTAGAAGGACACTTGAGTATGGCATGGATGTTAACATATTCGACCTCTCGGGGACTAGTAGTATGACTGAACTGTGTAAAGTGTGAGGTCATCGTAGTTGCGACTAGTGATGAACGTTAAAATATTGTGTCTCGGATTTTGGTAGTTTCAGTCCCGTGTCCGCGCAATGCCCATTTTATATAATATTAACAGGCTGTCCAGTTTCATCAATGTACTGTTTGTGTGAAAATGAACATTGGATTATGGAGATAGCGGTTGAACTGCTGCAGGTAAAAGTAGATTTTAGATGATGGACGCAATCACATAAGTTACTTTGAACTATAACATCCTGATGAAGGTGTTATAGGTTGTAAATCTTGGACGAACAAGGTATGAAGAGCGCACTAGAATGACGGTTTACGTTTGCATGCATTGTGTCCTTAAAGTTTCAATTACGGCAATACACGTCCATTAGTACTACGGGAAACGATTTCCCTAAATCTGTTAGCTTTAGGAAATCTAAAGTTGGAGAAATAATACTGGTGGAGTGTATTATATATGTGAAGGAGTGCATTTCAGTATTTCGTTATGAGTGCTAGCGGCTGGTGCATCAACCACTGTTCCAGTGAAATTCACTTCTTAGACATTACAGTATCTATTGAAAGAAGAAAATTAATGATGACGCTCGGCAGAAAACCAACAGATAGCCAAATATACTTAAATTTCACTAATCGGCACCCGTGACACTACAAACCAGGGTCATTTGTCGGACAGGCGAGGCGTTCAAGGAAGATTTGTACCGACGACGTTAACCATGTTCACTACTTAAGTAACTTAAACGAAACATTGTTCGAAGAACTTACCTGCATCACGCTGTAAACGAGGTCTACAACGAAGCATGTAAATTAGATTACAAATGAACACTAGCTAGAGAAAAAAAACACACCAAGGCACAACCCAACAAGCCGTGAAAAATTTATAACGAAGTACCCAAATGCGCTTCCAAACATACAGAATATCTTCCGCAAGCAATGAGCGCCTTGGAAAAGAGCTTCTTGAATTACGAAGGGTCGTGAATTGCCGTGAGGGAAACATTAAGAGCGTGGCAGTGCATGCAAATGTAAACCCTTATTGTAATGCCCACATAACACCCTGATCTTGTCCAAGATGTAAGACTAGCAAACATTTTGAAAGTGACATTGCAATTGAATGTACCGGCAGTGATTACATCCACACTATAAAATCTATTTTTATCTGCGCCATTTCAACGATCACCTACGTGATCGAAAGTTTTTTTTCTCACAAACAGTAAATTTAAGAAATATTGCAGCCTGTTAATGTTATATCAAATGGGCATCGCGCCAACCCGGCGATGAAGCTACTGAAAGTAGTGACACAGCATTTTAATGGGCAACGAAGGTCACAACTATGATGATCTCCCATTTTACGTAGTGCACTGAAACTTCCGGTCCCTGACAGTCCGAATATATACTGTCATACCTTATTCACGCTAACCAATAGCTGCGTATAAAAGTTTCAATGGGGGGCTGTCAAACCATCCGATATGTTACACAGCATAAACAAGGTAGATTTAAGCCTTTATTCTAGGAGTTTATGACCAATCTTTTCGATGTGATATTGCCATTTTCGGGTGGTACTCACTTTTGGTGTCTACTCCTCGGGCTCCAAGGAACTATGCCTTTCTGAGTTTTTTACACTAAAGACGCATGAAGAAGTTTCACCATTCCGAGCGATCGTTTCCGAAGCGGGAACCTGGCAGAAATGTTTGGAAGCATACCTGCAGAAGGGCCTGACCTTACTTGAAGTGAATGACCCGTTCATTTTTCGCAAACCATCAGAGGTATCGCAGTACCTGCTTGACACATGCCCAACAGGAGTGCAATATCTTTCAGCTGACATCAACTGACATCGAGGGCCCTTATTATTCTCCACCCCAGGCAGCTCTTGCTGACGCTGTCCAAGAAGGTATCGAAGTGCATGGTGCAACTCGCTTTCAGAACGCAGTAGGCACAAGCGTCACTCGGTTCATGGACCTGCTTCTGCTTTACCTTTCCTCCAGCGTCATCAAAAAAGACCATGTCCTTTATATGCAGCGTGATGGCGTCTGCATAGGGTCCTGCATAGGGTCCTGCATATCCCTGATCCCAAGTGACCTGCTTCTAGCTTGTTACGACAGGAAGCTGCAGGAAGGCATCGGGTGGTTTGGTGTCGTGAGGACCTTCGGGTATGTGGATGATTTTCCAGTTTGGTTCGGGGAAACTTCTGAAGAGACCAGTGACAAGATCGACCAGATCTTTGCCCACTTCTGGACGTGTTTTCTCGAGTTTTCATTAACCGCGGAGCTCCCGGCGAACAGCAAACGGCGTTTGCTTAATCTCAAGCTGTCCTTCGGTGCAGTGCACACGTGCTGCGAAGTGGTTCTTAAAGGAAAATGGAAGAGATAAGTGCCGGCTCGTAACTGTCTCTCTCAGTGGAGGTCACCTCAACAAGCCGGCACGGGGAGGGGGGAATGGGGAGGGAAAGGATAGAAGGACGGAAAGAGGGGAAAGGGACTAATTTAGCTGCGGGTGCGCTCGCGCGCGGTGCCTCTGCGCCGGGCAGTATGCGCCCTACTCAGAGAAGGAGCTTCCATTTACGTCTCACCATTCCAAGCTCGTCAGCCCTGCCATCGCGCCTTCTGCAATGAAAGACGCCTTAATTAGGTCTTGTTCCCATCAAGTTGCCATGAGCTTATCTCATCAAGTTCACAGATTGATGACGGCAGGCTTTCTTGAACAGCTCCTATCAGGCTTAGTGGAAGTCATCCTTAAAGAGCAGGTGCGTTCTTTGACTACTCCCCGACCTTCGGACGGTGGAGCGAAAGTTGCTGTGATTCCGTATCTATATGGCGTGTCCCACCACATTAAGATAGCTGCAGCACGCGCCAGCGTCAACGTGTGTTATTCGGCGTCCATCGAACTTGGTTCACTGCGCAGGAGAGTGAACAACCCGTGTCGTGCAAGTCAGGTGTGCAAGAAAAAACACGTCACACGCTTTATTCCGTTTAAGGTTGGTGTTATCAACGCGGTTCCTACATCCTGCGGCAGCATCTACATTGGACAGGCTAACCGCTGTGTAAACGATCGCTTGCGGGAACATTTTAACAACATTAGAACTAAAACAGGTAGCAATTTGGCAATACATTGTGATGAATGTCATCGCACCCGAAACTTGCGTTAGACGCGTATTGTGCACCGCTACCGAGATAACTGCGCACGCGAGGAACATGAACCCTTTACCATCCATGTATCATCCAAGTCACTCATGTGTCAGCTCCCCATCAGTCACACTAAGAGAATAAGTATTCCGCAACTGAGCGTTTCGCGCTACTTGACAAATCAGGGCATGTGCGCGTGTTAGGAAAATCTTCTCCCTCTCCTCCGTCCGTCATCTTTCCAGAATGCGTATATATTTGTGCAGCAAAAATAAAAGCAGTTCTTGGTAGTCAGCGCTAGTCCTGTTTGGTCTTTCTCGTCTTCGTTGTTCGCGTTGTTTTCCACTATGAATATGTACCAACAAGCTCAAGTCCGTACTACTTTCTATCGCTTCGAAGTTTTAGCCGGTGACTCGGCGGGAATATGACCGCTGACGAAGAGCTTACTTTCCTGAGCGCTGGCAGTGTTCTTCTTAGTTCTTCCTCATTTGGCACACTTAAACCAGTTATCCACGGTGTCCGGGCTCGGCGGCTTGCACTTGTTTGAGCCCGGAAGCTCGGCAGGCAAGAAACGCGGGTGTGCTCACACGCTCACTGTGTGCGCCAGCGCGGGTTGAACGTGCCTCTCATTACAGCTTCTCATTACAGCGTAATAGTGTTTCACTTTCACTCTGGTCTAGAACCGATAGAAGTCGTTTTCATGCTAGCCGACAGGACCAAGAAGTACAGCGCGGCAGCAGCCGATCGGCGTCCAGTTACCCGTCCCCGTTGGTCCCTTTCTTGCCAGGCGTTTGCACACGACACGCATTTACTCCCTGTTGGCCGAAACTTTTATCTGTTGGTTTAAGGACTGCAGTTAGTACAACTTCGCACGATTTCGGCTTAGAGTGTACGAACAGACGCTAAAGAACTGTGCTTAAAAAGACGGGTAATGGAAATGTTGGGCCGGCTTCATAATTATCCATAACACGTGACAGGAGGTAATGAAAATTTTACATAAAGAACTCCACTTTATAGCATATCTGATCATCACACCGAAATTCAAGAGCAGCCAAAATCATGAGGTTTAGCAAACTCATCAAACAAAAAGGAAAGTTTCCCAGGACTTCCAGGGGTACAGTGAGCGCCCGCTTTAGATCAAATAAAGGGTCTGCCCCCCAAAACTTACCCTGCGTGGGGTCCACTTCATGTTTCCCACTCGCACAGAGGGTCCGGCGGCTTGCGACCACTGTACCGCAGAGTTTGATGGCGAGATTAGATGCCTGGAAGGCGACTTCACGCTGTATGCCTCGCCGGGAGTGAAGCTCATCGAAGAGTTGCTGCGGCAGCCTCCATCCGTGCTTGCAGTGGCAGCCCGATCCAGGTTGCAAGTGACGGCGGGGCTTGCCGATGACAGGCGAGCCAAGCCTGCAGCTGCAGCGGACGTTGTGACATTCTGGCGAATTGGCTCCTTGATCTTAGAAGTGGCCCGCACATTAGTGCAGTCCGCATATTCCATCAACTGGATGAAGCTGAAGAAGGCGAACTTGAGGGCTTGTTGGGGGGTGCTGCGGTACTTCTGGTCCAGAGTCAGTGTGCGCTTGATTCGATACAACTTAAAAGAAAAAGAAAACGAGTGGAAAAGAAAACCGCATTAGATGGCGCACATGTGCGCACACTTGCGCATACGGATAACACATAAACAACAACAAAGTCACTGTGGTATGACACCAAATTTTTGCAATACATTATATTCGCTATCCAGCAGACTCGGTGAAGGTTGGCTGACACGCGCCTCTCCTCTCTCTTTTATTAGGAAGGCTACTGTTATCTCCCGTGTTAGTTTATCATCGTGTCTGAAAATGACAGAAGTGTCAGATAGCACAGGTTCACATCCACGATCACGGCAATGTGGTGCAAAGTGCCAATGGGCCGGTGCCTTTAAGCGAGCTGTGGTGCTCTCTAAGCCAAACGTTCAAACACCGGCCCGATTGTCCAATATAACACCGTCCACACACGAAAGAAAGTTGGTACACAGCCCTCTGTTTAGCGGGCACCAACTGCATCCTATACTTTGTTTTGCATTTGCATCGAGTGCGTTTTACACGCCGTTAATGTCAAGGTGCTTCTGCAGAGCTGGACTAATAGCACCTACTTTATCATTTGTTGAAAGAACCACGTCGCAGTCTTGTCCGGCGGCCTCTTTGTTCAAGCGGTGCGAAATTCTGTGGATATAAGCGCTCGTGTTGTCTACTCTTTTTCGTGTGTGCTCGTTTTTTCGGTGCTGTGACGCCGTTCCATCATGTCATACAAGCTCCCCCAAGCTTACGTGCTCGAAAGCAAAAGTTCTGAACCACAGTAATAGCCCCTGAAGCACTTACTCTGCGATATACTATTAAAGCGATAGCGTTAAAGAGCTCGTTTCGCAGAAATCCCAGCGTCGGCGGCGTCGTCGTTGGTTGTGAGCGAAAAATCATCATCTTGTTCATGACCGAAAAATCGAGAAAGATGCAAATAAAATAAATAATAAAAATTTCCGGGTCCGAGTGAGGATCGAACCCAGGCCGTCCACGTGGCAAGCAAGTGTTCTACCACACAGCCACGCTTCTGCTTGGAATTACCTTGAAAATAACTTCCTCTGCTTGGAAATGCAGTGAAAATAACTTTCATTCGTTACAAACACACGCGTCCTGTATACAGGCATCACAATACAACATGTAATATCGCAGTAATATTGCGTGGTACAAGCGTACATTGCCATCGGGTGTCAGAAATGTGAGTATCATAATGACATCGTAGCTCAAAGCCGGTCACCCATTACAAAAGGCACACATGATATTGAGCGTATTCCCTTAAGACCACGTAGTGTGTGCATAGCAAGTTCGAAAACATTTCCCGCTCATAATTGCTCGTGGTTTAAAGCATGCTGCCTATTACATAGTACGCACTAAGTGATTGAAGTAAGCACTATGGACAGGATATCGCTATCGCGTTCAATTCTTAAAGGGACCGACAACTGCCCAGAACATGAACTGACATTACTCTACTGATGGAAAGATTGTGCGTCGCACTGACTCAAACCAACCCTGTTTTTTTTCGTGAGACGTGGATTTATATTTTTATTTCTTCATCGAAAGACGCGAAAAATGACCTTTGGCGGCCTCTGGTGGCAAATACATGAACGAATCGATGTACCGTGTCACGTGGCCGTTCATTGCCGTAGACGGTTGAGGATCTTTTTGTTGGTACTCAAATATTGTTCGTTTCTTTATATTGAACGATATTACTCCATAAAAATGTATACATAGGCCTGCGTTAGTAGTATGCATTAAAGCGGCGCTGCCATCCGCGTGACGTAATGATACCATGCTCGTCAGCGTGTCTTGAGCAACTTTTCAGCGTGCTCATGCAACCGTGCACGCAGGTTGCAGGTCGCTAAGATTTTTGAGCGACATAATTTTGCTACCTACACTTCGTCTCAGAAATGACGCGCACTGCTACTCGGCGCGGCCGTGCATATGCGTGGTGACGTTTTCGGTGACTTGGCTTGGCTCGTGTATCGAGAGAGTAACGCCGCCGGTACAAGCCAACCATGACACAGGCACAGGCAACCTTGGGCGCAGGCGCACACAACGCTGTAACAACGCGGTATAAATACAGGGAAGGTGTATAATGCCACATCTCATTGTAGCAGGTTGTTATTTTCAAAAATAGTTGAAAAGCTCAAAATAAAGGTGGTTAGGCACAGTTATAGGAACCCCTGCGAAAGCAGAACGACGACAGCTTTCACACATCCGCGAGAAGGGCCTGGCGGCATCGCCATCAATTCTCAGCGTTGCTGGAGGAAAAGTACATGTGTGTTTAGAGCCTTTCAGATCGAAAAATACTGCTTGTAAAATAACTACGTGCTTTTGGGACTAACTACTGCAGCTACAAACACTGCGAAGGGTGAGCTTTCTGTCGCGCCGTAAAAAAAATGGGTCGAGAAAAATCAGTTGTCGGTCCCTTTAAAGGCAAAGCTTAAAGGTCCCCCAATTTTTGTCTACTCTTTTCGTTTTTAGCTCCCATGGACAGCTTCTTGTAGGTGAAGACAAAAACCGAAATTTGAGCTAGTCATCGCGCCGGAAATAGTCCTTTACGTATTCGAAGTGAAATTTCAGGCGTTACCTTTGCACCTTCAGCCGATGTGCGGTCTGGATACGGGCACAGAGCTTAATAATTAGCAAAAGTGAAGCGCTGGGCCAGTTGGTTATGCATTACGAAATGGAAACAGCGCGAATTTTACGCGGGGATAAAAGAGAACGACACGGACAAACGCTAAATATTAACTGAAATTTTTATTGCACACGAAGGGTAGATATGTTATGAAAAATGTTATAAAGAAAACATTAAAGCGTGACATGGCTATTGGCATAATCACATGTGCTCCTCTAGAAATGACAATCCTTTCCGTGACAAACAGACAGATGCTTGGCTGATACATGATGAGCCTTTATACACTATCTGGGCGGCTTGGATAATTATACGAGTGCCGTAGGAACGGCAATGAATAGCCAGAAATCCTTCTTTAGCATTGCGTACATTACTGTCCTTCTCCCGAAGCTGATCATTTAGACACCTTCCCGAGAGGTCTATGTAGCATCGTGTGCATGAAAATGGGATTCTATATACGGCATTGTTCGTGCAGTCCCACGTATTATTTCCTATTCTTGACGGTGCTCCTGCCTTTCCTTTTCGTGACGGGACAGGTAATAAGTGAAAGATATAACAGTTTATGTGCTGACAAAAAAAAAAAAAAACTTTCGGTTTTGCGCGCGTCTGGGCAACACCACCTGAAAAAACTTTGTCAAGGCTGGCAAACTCCACCTTCATACGGTCCAACATCGTGAGTGGTGGTGGGCTGGATTTTTCCGGTGACCGCTGTTGCTCAGCGGATGCTAGCACCCACGTGATCACTACGGGGCTGCGATTCTGGTTGCGTTGCACGCCGTGCTTGGTGGCCGTTCCTCACCGACACCAGAGTTTGGCGGTGCGTTCGCATCGGCGCTTTTCTCACTTGAGCATTACACTCACTGGAGTCTTGAAATAGGGACCGAGCTACTCGCTCTTTCCTGTTCTACCCCTTCCCCTGAATAATCAATAAGGTTTTTTTCCACCACCACCACCACTAGTCTTCGATGCTGGATGTATGCCGAATTCCCCACGTGCCGGCTGGCATACCATGCTGAGTTCGTGGTTGTAAGCTCCACGAGAAAAGCTAATGTTGCATTGCTCTCCTAGTAGCGTCAGTCACTTCGAACTTGTGATGTCTGCTGCTTTTTTTTTTGTGCCTAGGTTTGGCGGTGCGTGGCGAGACTGTGAGGTGCGACCAGAGGAGCAACGCTCCTCTGGTCGGCTGTTCCCGTTGTTGTGGATGCTCCCGACTCTGTTTGGCAAGTTTGACTATGACTGTTTGTGCAGCTTTCCTCTACGACTTTCTGGACTGGCTATAGGCATGGCAGGAAGGAAATACTGACGCCTGCAGATTCAGTGACGAGAGCCATGGTTCTCTTCACAAGGCAACCCAAGTACTCGTGGAGATTTTTCAGGCACTGACTTGATGAGTTCGACATTTCTTTTGCTAAGCTTGGTAAATTCCAGGCAGACTTTCTTGAAAATCGCTTTTGGAGGTACACGTGCCTATCTGGGCTCCCTTACGAAGTATATACCAGGCACCTGTGCGAAAGCGAAAGCAAGCTTAGCCTGCTAAGCACATTAGCACAGGTTGACACGTCCGCTGCAAACACCACCGACGACGATCGAATCTGGGAGGAGTTTTAAGAAGGAGCAATAGTACAGTGAGCGGGCTGGAACATCGTCTTGACTACCCGAGAAATATCAAAGCTAAAGTTGGTTTTACCGGTGACAGCGTATGCGACAGGGTACGCATTGCAAGTGAGCCTCGAGAAACGAAAGCGTCAAAAACTGCAAAGACGCACTAACGGAGAATAGGACAATAAATGTTTCACCCGCTTTTACGCTGTACAACCTCGTGAAGGAAATAGATAGACGAGGTCTTGTCTACACTGCAATGTCGGCTGTGAACACGACGTGGCACACAAATATGCCGTTGTGGAACAACTTGCAACCAAGCCAGAATTTTTAAAAGCCCACGCCAGATAGTCACGGAGCTGATGCTGGTCTCGCTGGCAAATGAAGATTTGACAAACTTTTATTAATGCGACAATGGACACAATATTGCACTAGTGCTAAAGCATGTACTGTGGTGCAGCACAAGCACGTTGCTAAAAAAATTGTACTAATGCGTAAATGACAAGAAACCAGACGAAGAAGACCAGGCCAGAAAAAGAAAACTATACACGCTTACCAACCAATGCCCACTAAAGTAACAGGAATTATAATCGAAAAAAATCACGGCATATCCGCGGAGTGAATTGATGATGCGTGGGCGAAGCTCCGGAGGTACATCATCGAAGACGTGATGGTGGTTGGTTGCATGTGGTCAAACGATATGCATTTGAGACCATATCGCGATGCCATGTGTTGTATGGCATCGCGATCGTCATCGTCATCAGCGTCATCGTTATGACGCATAGTGGGTACACTCCATGTGGTATCGCGATGCCCTGTGTTGTATGGCATCGCGATCGTCATCGTCATCAGCGTCATCCTTATGACGCATAGTGGGTACATTCCATGTACCCACTATGCGATCGCGATCGCATAGTGGGGATGACGATCGCGATCGCGATCGTCATCGTCATCAGCAGGTTGCTACTACATACAAGGGACGCACGACCGACAGGCTAAGGAGCTTCGCCCCTAAAAAATCACGCCATATCGACGAAGTGAATGATGATGACTGAGCGAAGCTCGATCGTTTTCATCCATGGCTGAAAGAGAATGTGTGGTCTGGAACGCGCTTATACTTCATGGTCATCAGCGTCATCTTCATCGTTATCACGTGTAGTGGGTACATTCCACTATACTGGAACGCGCTTATGCTTGATCGTTATCACGTGTAGTGGGGACATTCCACTATACTGCGTCATCGTCATCTTTATAACGTGGAGTGGGTACATTCCACTATACGTGGCTACCTACCTACTACTACAACTACTACTACTACTACTACTACTACAGAGGAACGCGCTTATACTTCATGGTCATCAGCGTCATCGTCATCGTTATCACGTGTAGTGGGTACATTACACTACACTGGAACGCGCTTATACTTCATCGTTATCACGTGTAGTGGGTACATTCCACTATACTGCGTCATCGTCATCTTTATCACGTGGAGTGGGTACATTCCACTATACGTGGCTATCTACCTACCTACCTACTACAACTACAACTACTACTACAACTACTACAGAGGAGGGACAGACCCACATTCTAAGGAGCTTCGACCCTAAAAAATTGACCAACGATTATTATACTGCCTAATGCGAATTCTGAGCGCAGCATCGTTTTGGGGCAAAGCCAACTGTGCTTGAAGTTTTGGATTTCCGCAAGGTATCGACTAAACCACAAATCATAATTTTTGTGAATTATGACAGCACTACGCTATTAGTCATTTTTTTGCGGATAAGCAAGTACGTGTGGCCGATGACGATGAAGAATTATAGCTGAGCACTTTGGCTTTTCAGGCGTTTCTTCCTCTCTCCGTATTCCAGCAATCCATGTTATTGCTGGTTTGCAGGCACATGTGATTTATAATCCCTTTGAGCAAGCGGACGACCATGTCTTCGTCGGTGAATGACGAATGAATCACGGCCGCACTTTCAGAATACGGAATACGGATCACGCACCGCCATATTGGCGACTGCCGCTGCTGCGCGCAGTGCACTCCGGTCAAACGCCGGCCGCGTGGCGCTCGTGAAATAGGACATGTTCTATCTCTGCGCCGGCAACGACAAGCAAATAGACTGCAGCTGGGCGCGCCAGCTACGCCGTCACGCTAGATTGTCCACTTTTCGAAGGCCGCTTGGTGCTTACCATGACATTCTCAATGGCCCTTGCAGCTGTCCTATTCAACCCTAGAGGAATCATCGATCAGTGTTTTCTTCCACCTCTTTTATGTTCAACTCCAATGGCAGAGTCAGCAGCCGACAGACTCCGCGAGCGAGCACTAGACACTGGCGTAGAGTGGTAAGCGTGAACTAAGTAGGGGGGACGGGGGTTTCGCGCACCCCCGCTCCCTTAGTTCACGCTTACCACTGGCGTACATCTAAAGAGAATGAATGGCCACCACACCGCATCACGGAGGAACGTACGCATCGGGCAACATCTTTGGAAATTGTCATTTCAAACGAATCGCCAATTCTGGATATTCATAAATACAGCTCCCTCTGGAGATTATACCGTGTTACAGCTTGGGTACTACGATTCGCAGCGAAGATGAAGCAGAAAAGCCTGTCACAGGGAGCCCTGACTGCTGAAGAAATACAAGCCTCCAAATTATGTTGGATAAAAAAGGTTCAGCCTTTTCACAGCAAATAGACCTCATTTCTAAATGAGCTCAGCATATAAGGTATTCTATACTCCGCGATGTCACCTTCTTCTTCGACAGTGGAGCTCTTCGCGTCGGAGGACGTCTACAATTCATCAAGAAATCTTGCGAGGAAAAAGCATCTAATCGTCTTACCCAAGGACCACCACTACTGAGAGCTTCTCGTAGTGCAGCACCATCGTCAACTCCTTCATGCAGGAGTTCGGGATACACTTGTTCAAAAAGGGAGAGATTCTGGATAATACGAGGACGACAGCTAATCAAGAAAATCATCAGAGGGTGCATGGTTCGCCAACGCTTCATTGCCAGACCTTTGTCGAAGTAGCTGCGCCGTTGTCACCTGAAAGAGTGACCGCTTCGAAACCTTTTCACGTAACACGACTAGACTTCACCGGTCCCCTGTACGTGAAACGCTCAGATGGCTACGTCAAAATGTATGTTTGCCTATTCACGTGCGCAGCGATTAGAGCATTTCATCTAGAATTAGTCGAATATGTGATTGCCACAAGCTTTCTCGACGCTTTCCGACGCTTCGTTTCACGGCGAGGACTTCCTTCGGTTATATATTCAGACAACCCCTTAAGGTTGACAAATACCAAGAGAAAACTCTCGAAACTGTTGAAATCATTGAGAAATGAAGAAGTTTGTGGCTACATCGCCAAAAATCATATAAAATGGAGATTTATCGCCGATCATGCACCATGGTGGGGCGGCTTTTACGAGAGACTTGTCAGGTCTGTCAGACTGACGTTGAAGATTGCAGCAAGGATGGCAAGTTGGGCCATTTGGTTTACGTTCATGTTTGAAACTTTTGGTTGAAGCGCACCGAAGCAACACAGACTAGAAGAAGCCGACATGACAGCGCTTACACTCACAACTGAAGTTCTAATAATCAGAAAACGTATATAAAGCAGATACATGGTTCTTCGCGCATGTGTAACAGAGGCAGGGCGCAACAAAAAAGCACTCGTATCGGGATTGCAAGAATTTTGGTGCGTTTACATGTCATTTATTGAGATATTGCAATCACCATACGTGATTGCAATATCTGCAACCACAACTTGCCCAGACAAAAGCACCACTATACGTGTTTAGATACGCGTATTCCTTGTCGTGCAGCACAATTGTGGCTTGACTAACAGAGTCATGTCCCCTCTTCTAGTTATGGTATGACTCTACTTACTCGCGAGTCAGCTGATGCTTGTGTCGGAAAATTTAAGAGTGCGTCAGAAAAGCATCTCTTACGGAGAAACAGCTACAAACTACCTTAACTGAAGTGGAAGCTGTCATCAATTCCTGACCAATCACATACGTTTATAACGACTGCCTAGATCTGGAACCACTCTATCCGGCTCACTTTCTCATTGAAAGGCGAATATCTGCACTTCCCGACCTAAATCTTGCCGAGGTCTGAGTCGATAGTCGCCATATGCTAATTATGTGGGAAAAACGAGCGAAACTCGCAGAACTTTCTGGGAGCGTTGGTCTCAAGCCAACCTCTCGGAGTTGAAAACAATGCCATTTCTCAAATCAGTGACTTCTTCTGACCGAATCAAGAAAGGCGACCTCACTCTTCTGCAAAAGTCGAGCAAGCCCCGACAACTATGGAACGTCGTTCGAATAAAGGAGCTCCATACCGGAAGGGATGGCAAGATCAGATTTTGTACCATGAGACTAACTACCGAGTGGAACTGCCATTAAACGGGCAGTCAACTCCTTTACCCACTGGAATCAAACTGTGTGTGAACTTCTGCGCGCGGGGCAGTTGTTGAAAAAGATCGACGAAGAAGACGACGAACTGTGCTGGCTTCGATTCACGTGGTGCAGCCGCGACCCACGGAGCCGGGCTGCGGTTTATTCTAAATAAACCCCTTTTTCTACACATCGGGAGGCTCGATTTCCTTCAAATGGCCCATACTCAGTACAGGTGATTGGACATGAGGTCGGAGGATCTCCATTACATTCTATTAGGTAACACTAGCAAGCTGCTGAAGGCACATAAAAATTGCAGGACGCTTGAGCTTAGCCTCAGGAATAGAACGCGATAGCGTAATCGGGCTCCATCGTAGGGGGGACACCTCAACCATACCGCGAAGAAACGAACGTCTGTGCGTGTAACATTGTCCTTTTAAAGCTATTCTAGAATGTCTGCTGTAAGTAACGTTGGGAAGTGCCCACTACGCATCCGTAAGGAGCCACATGCCCCGCCACACCCGCACGCACGTTGGTTTTGTTGATGGTAATGATTGTTAAATATTTCCGAGCGCTTTTGTAATGGGTGAGCCTTTAAAACGCCACTCGATGCGCAGTTCACATGTTTCGCTGCCTGGTGCCTTTCTGCGCTTGTCACGTAACATACATTCTTTAACGAGACTCGTCCCACTACTTGACAATCATAGTGTTTTTTTCCCGAAGTGTCAAGCGGTGTGGCTCTGCGGTAGAACACTTACTTGGCCACGCAGCAGGCCTGGGTTCGATTCCCACTCCCACCAAAGCTTTTTATTATTTTATTTGCATCTCGCTCGATTATTCGGTCACGGACAATATTTTTCACTCAACCAACGAAGCCGACACCGATGCCGGAATTTCCGCGTAACGTGCTCTTTAACGCTATCGCGTTAATATATTCATTTGAAGTGAAAATCATGAGTCATGAAATATTGAATGCTCGCCGAATTGAGGTACCAAGGCATTTTTTTTTCAGTCCCCATAATAAACTCCTCAGTCACGAAGAAAACGTCTCTGTGGCAGGATGCCAGAGCAGAAGCCTCAAGCGAAAGAACTGGATCTGCTAATTCCAGGCCAAGTTTTTGAACAGCCGGTACTGGCATGCTCTTTTCCACGGAATCATCTTCCTCCGCACGCGATGTCACGGTAATAGAGGGTACTTTTTGTATTTTCGCGACATTTGCCCTACGAAATTTCCGGAAACTTGGCATATTAATTCTATGGTCCCGTCTGCGGTCAATGTATGTCATTTTTACTGATTTGGAAACACGTACAACATATTAGAAGTCGTGGAAAACTACGGATGTCACGCCATTTGGTGCGAGAATTTCAAGTTATTGTGTAGCCACCCGCATTTTTTCTGTGCATGTTATCTCGCTTACCTAATATCTTCTGCTGTCGATTTCGGAGTTGAGAAGGAGCAATTTACGAGTATGAGAAAAATGGCTTTAGTGTCCTTTTTAGCGGAAGCGAGCGGACGCATGCAAGTGAATGCGCTTAAAATTTTTAACAGATGGGATGGCTTGCAGTCCGCGCTTAGGTTACCGCACAGAATGAAAATTTTTTTTTAGATCTCACTGTTTCAATGGTTTGAGTTCCTGCTTGTCGCTTGCCTTCACAGGTGTCTCTGAAACTGTTGGCACTTTTGGTGTAAGTAATGTAAAAAATGTTGAGTAGCCAACTAAGGATTTCTAGGCCTCCAACATCTGAAAATGGCACTGTGGATGATAAGTAGAGACCGGATTTTAGGCAAATGCCTATTTTGTTCCTTGCGTTCCTATCGTGCCACTTTGATATATGAGCATGAATTAGAGGTTAAGAAGGACTTTAATAGTGTTTTTATAATGCCTATAAATGCCCTATTTTTGCCGTTCGTGCCTAAATGCCCATAAGAGCCTATAAATGCCTATTTTCCAATTTAGCGTCTATATGAACACTATTTGAGCTCGAATTTCGCTTTCGATTGCAGTTTGATACCGCTATTCATGTTACCAGGTCACATTGATCTTTCGGAACTCTATGGGGTTCAACCTGGTGCTCTAGTCCAACCAACTTCCAGAAAACAATTGCTAGCAGCAGTGAAATGGGACTCGCCGGCCACCATACGCCGCCGCGCCAACAAGATGCGAAAAGTTGGAAGATGAGAGGCTGTGGAGAGGAAAGGACGTTATTCATGCAACCTTAATTAGAAGCACGTCTAAGCATCTGCAGGCGAATGGGGAGAGGGAAATGACAGGAAGGAGAGAGAAAAAGAGGAAAGTGGCGTCCATGCCCGAGGTCGCAGCAAGCGGCTTCTACAGCCGGTCGTCCAGTCCAGTGTCCTCAAGGAATTGAACCGCCCTGAAGACTT
This sequence comes from Rhipicephalus appendiculatus, assembly GCA_030522465.1. Lineage (NCBI taxonomy): Eukaryota > Metazoa > Arthropoda > Arachnida > Ixodida > Ixodidae > Rhipicephalus > Rhipicephalus appendiculatus. The sequence goes on from JALIZH010026289.1 coordinate 49,914, forward strand.
GGGTGCATGAGGCGGCGAACTCACTCATGAGTCGACTCACTCAGGCTCAGATTGAGCCGTGAGTCTGAGTGAGTCCGCGGGTTAGTACTATTTTAGTGAGTTTGGGTCGGAGTGAGTCCGGTTGAAGAAAATTTTGGTGAGTCTGAGTCCGAGTGAGTCCAAAGCACAAGATATATTTTTTGAGTGAGTCTGAGTGAGTTCCACTTTTTTTGCCGACCTATGGACATATCTACTCATCTTCAACATTACTATCCGCTTTGCCTGTATTCACGTTTATACTCACGTCTACTCACACGTATTCCAAAGCAGCGTCTTTCATACACCACTTCAATATTTATTGATCAGAGGTGCAAATTACGTAGAAGAGTGCCTTGACCTCGCCCCCCCCCCCCCCCTGCCAACTCTTCCACGGAAGTTGTCGATAACTATATCTTATGTTGTTATCTCTTTCAAGAAAAATGACCTTACTGGTTTCCGAGTACTCATAACACGTATTTCAAGGCACTATATCAAAAGGCGCCAAGAAGAGAACCGATTACGTGAGACATTGGTGTTATAGAGCATTGACACCATGGTCGAAAAAGATAATTCGAGGTTAACGGACTCATGAGTCGACTCACTCGGACTCACTCAGACTCAGACCGAGCCGTGAGTCTGAGTCTGAGTGAGTCCGAGTGAGTCGACTCATGAGTCCGTTAACCTCGAATTATCTTTTTCGACCATGGTGTCAATGCTCTATAACACCATTGTCTCACGTAATCGGTTCTCTTCTTGGCGCCTTTTGATATAGTGCCTTGAAATACGTGTTATGAGTACTCGGAAACCAGTAAATGCTCACTCAGACTCAGACCGAGCCGTGAGTCTGAGTCTGAGTGAGTCCGGGTGAGTAATGTTCTAGTGAGTTTGAGTCCGAGTGAGTCCGGCTAAGGAAAATTGTGGTGATTCTGAGTCTGAGTGAGCCCTAAGCGCAAAATATATTTCATGAGTGAGTCTGAGTGAACTCCACAAGTTTTTCTGACCTATGCCTGGGTGTGGTGGTGGGAAAGGAACAAGGGGTCCCTCTGTGCAGACGCGGGAAGGTGGAGAACGAATGCGAAACCGTGGAGTGGCGTCAGGGGAAAGGAGAGTGTGGATCAAAAGAAAGAAAAAATGGGACGTGCACGCCGCTTTTGTTTCGTTTTTACTTTCCTTTACGACGCGGGAACGGCATGAAGACGAACACATGCGAAATGGATGCCAATTAGTCTAGTATCTCACTGCAATCGAAAGAAAAACTAATAAAAAACGCACGCACATTCTGTTTATGTGTTTTATTATTTCTCTAAGCTTTCATTCATCTATTCAAGCAACAAATTACACATATTACTCATGAAGCCTCTAATATTTGTCGCAGTGTCATGTGCTACTGTGAGCGATGTAAGAGAACAGATAACCATGCAGGACCATTCCTTGTTTTACGTCGCCCTATACATCTTGGGGCGCGCAACCGCGAGAAGGGCAAGCGGCGTTCATTTTCACGTCTTACCGTGAAGCGTAGCATTGCAAATCTTGGCAGACGTGATCGTGAGCGCCAAGTGCATGCATCACACCTGTTCACTCGAAATAATCAGTCCTGGTGAGGGGCCCTTTATGGTGTTCACGAGTATGAGAGATATTGACACTACGCGATTAAACCCGGCTAATACAAGGCATCCCTTCCTTTTGGTCTTTTAGTGGTCTGGCTATCTGCTCCGGTATTGCCCTTCTCAGCGACGACAGAAAGAAAGAGACGCATGAGTGTGTTGATTCGATGGTGGACACTTGACTGACCATGGTAGACAATAAAAGGAGAGACCGTGTTCTGAGAATCGTGCGGGATAAAGGGCAATTGCATCACTATATTCAATGATCGGCGCCTTTGTGCCATCATAAACAACATTTCCTGGTTTGCTGTCGTAGATACATGCCGCGCACGTCTTTGTGCGAAATTATTTGAATTTATGTAAATATTTATTGTGCCTATATTTTTAATTTTGGAGGCCTAAAACATTATTTTACCTGCCTATTTTTGGCGCCCAAAACACACTTTTTTAGTGCCTAAAAATCCGGCCTCTAATGATAAGCTATATGTGACACTCGAAAAAGATGAATGTTGCCTATTTTGGGATGGGAAAATTTTAACTTGCGGTAATGTTATGCGTGCGGTCAGATATGCAAATGCTCGAAGGAGGCGGATTCGCATGAAGAAAAGGCGACGCACTTGACGAAGAGCAAGCGCCTGTACACGAACTTTGGTTTCTACTGTCTTGAGTAAAAATGAAGAGAAACAGTCTAGTCACTGTTACTGTGAATTTTTTAGGACACCTAACGTGAAGAATTATTTTCGAAATAACACAGCTGCTATAATTTTCATATACAATCCTCTTCGTCAATACAGGCATAAATACCAGTGTTTTATTCGTGGGCAAAAACTAAAAGCCATGCCAAGGAGCAGGACTACATTAACGAGAATTGAAGCACGGTATAGCGGTATACAACTCCTGCCATGTTTAACATAGTTTCGATAGCTTAAGTGGCAGGAACGTTATTACCATGAAGTAAAATAAGATGCGAAGATACAAAAATATTAGGGTAATCGTGAATTTCGAAGAATTGGTCTGCTGCTGAACGGTTTCGCGAGAAGACCATCAGGAATTCTTAGCGAAACAACGGTACAAGAAAAAAGATTTGATGGGCTTGTCACGAAGTATCCGTGTTAATATAAAAGAGGAAACAACGGGGAACGATTCGAAGAAATCATGAGAAAAAAATCACAGCATATCCGCGCAGTGAATGATGGTGAGTGGGCGAAGCTCCGGAGGTACATCATCAAAGACGTGATGGTGGTTGGTTGCATGTGGTCAAACGATATCCATGTGAGACCATATCGCGATGCCATGTGTTGTATGGCATCGTCATCGTCATCAGCGTCATCGTTATGACGCATAGTGGGTACATGCCATGGTGGTTGGTTGCATGTGGTCAAACGATATGCATGTGAGACCCTATCGCGATGTCATGTGTTGTATGGCATCGCAATCGTCATCGTCATCAGCGTCATCGTTATGATGCATAGTGGGTACATTTCATGTGGTGTGCCGTGATTGCAGCGTCATCGTCATCACACAGGGAGATACTGCTGGTTACGCAGGTGGCTACTACGTACTACAAACTACAAGGGACGCACGACCCACGGCAAAGACGTGATGGTGGTTGGTTGCATGTGGTCAAACGATGTGCATGTGAGACCATATCGCGATGCTATGTGTTGTATGGCATCGCGATCGTCATCGTCATCACGGCACACCACATTCCATGTGGTGTGTTGTGATGGCAGCGTCATCGTCATCACGCAGGTGGCTACTACGTACTACAAACAAGGGACGCACGGCCCACGGCATAAGGAGCTTCGCCCCTAAAAAATTGAAGGACACTTTGTACATTTCAAACTGTGTACGGCGAAAGCGTGTGGCCATTCGACTGACTATGCCATGTCTTCTTAAATGCGAATGCATTTCTTAGTCGGGCTATGTCAGGCGTCGGTGTCCGCATCTCTCCGCTCTCACTCCCTCTCCCATAGCAACAGCTGCGGGCGCGCGCGCTTATCCTCGCCCCTAGCAACCGGAGCAGGTGGTGCGGGCGGAATAGCGGAGAGTGAGTGGAGAGGAGGAGCGCGCTCTGGTGTGTGAGGGCGCTCGCATCGCGGGAGCTCGGCGTAGCTCCCGCGTGTGTGGAGAGAGTGTAGGACAGGGTAGGTGCAGTGCTTCGCCGCTCCTTCTCTCGCCGTTCGCTCTCTCTCCTCCCTGCGCCCCACTCTCCCGTCCGCTCGCTCGCACATATATATATATATATATATATATATATATATATATATATATATATATATATATATATATATATATATATATATATAAAGAATAAAAAAAATAAAAAAAATAAAAATAAAAATAAAAAAGAAAAAAAAGAAAAAAAATCACAGCATATCCACGGGGTGAATGATGATGAGTGGGCGAAGCTCCGGAGGTTCATGACTCTTCCGTGAAAATTCGCCCATTACATCATCATGAAAGACGTGAGAACCAGTGTGTGCGCTTGGCAGCAGCTTCCCGCACTCGCGCAGCCTCGGGATCTGCCCGCCTGTACGCGCGTTTCCTCGCCGCTTCTCGGGCTCTCACAGTTTCTGGATCCGCTTCTCGGCGTCGCCGTGCACCTTCTGCTTCGTGGGCTCGAACGTCGGGCTCTGTTTCCGGCGCCTCCGTGCCTTCGTCGCTCACCTTCTTCGTCGCTCATTGCGCGCTGACTGCCGAGCGAAAGAGGAAGCGCGCCAAGAGCGCCGCGCCACCCAGCGGTCTCCTATCACACTAGAGCACGCAGTGGAGCAGTCTCCTACGCATCGGAATGGAGCGAGCGCCGCAGCGCCATCTAGTGATCAATTCACGTACTGTCACAGCGCAGCACCATCTAGTGAACATTGTGAGAAGCAGCAGCGCCCATACATCTGAATGGAGCGAGCGCCGCAGCTTTTCATCATATATTCATCATATACAAGTACCGCCATCTAGCGGGCATTCCAAGAACTAAACGAGAGGTGGCTACCTACAACTACATACATCGAGGACGCACGACCCACGGCTTAAGGAGCTTCGCCCCTAAAAAAAAAACAGTCGCTGCGCCGTGCTCCCCGACCGGGCTGCAGAAATTAGGCGCCTTTTTCCTTCTTCGAACCACACCCACCATATATAAATGGAGTGAAGCGCGCGCGAAATGCATTCGCATTTCCTCACGATTCCCTTTTTATTGCGATAGAAATTATATGGACACCTTGCGGCTGGTTTTCGCCGTCGGCGTCGGCGGCGGCGTGCGTCGGCGTCATTTGCCGTATATGTATATATATAATCGGCCCCCTGCCCGTGGTTCGTGAGCGTGAAAAGACGCGGAGGGGGGGCGGGTCCCTCGAGCGACCTTCGATTTTACGAGTGGGGACGCGCGCGTTATCTCCCCTTCTCGGCGGCCGACAGCGCTGGCGGGGGGGGGCGCGTTCGATTTTGAGCGCGGGCGCGGGCGCGCGCGTTATCTCCCCCTTCTCTGCGGCCGGAAGCGGGGGGCCGGTGTACCCTTCTACGTGCTGCGCTCTCAACGCGAAGAGAATTCTCTTAAGCAAGCGTTTTCTAGAGTTGCGTGAGATCGGATCCAAAAGAGTTAGCTGCCAGCCTCACTTCGTATAACATTACAATTTTTTGCTATCGCATTCATTGCTTCACCCTTGCGGTGAAACTGACTTTTTTCTTTTACACTCTCAGTGGGATAACACACAAACCGAATGTGTGCGTGTTTTCTTTTTGAATTTTTTACCGCGAATCGCAGCGAGACGCGAGACTAATCTTCCTCCGTTCGCATGCGTTCGTATTTTCTCGCACTTTGCGCATCGTACAAACCCCATCCGCGTTCCAGCGCTTAAATTCACGGACACTTTGTAAATACCAAAGTGTGTTCCGCGAACGCCTGTGTCCATTTAGACGGCGTCGGTCAGAATGATTCCAAACGCTGGGCA
>JALIZH010026290.1:0-27473 GCA_030522465.1 Rhipicephalus appendiculatus
CCGTCTAATATGGACATGCCAAGGCCTACAATAGGAACGCTCGCGCCTCCTATTGCAAGCTCCCCCTTCGCTACAGTGTCAGAACCAGCTATGACGGCTGGAGTTAGATAACCGATTTCACAAAGCAGTGCTGCAGTTCATACTCAACAGTCCTTGCAGGACACATCTAATAAACATGTACACGTTAACTCTTTCGTTACCGTGTCCATAGGACATGGGTCACCGGTGACCCATACGCGCCACAAGCTATTTTTAAAATATGAGCGCTCCTATGGACTTGCAGCGCCATCTGTCGTATTCTCTAGGCACCAATCTTTCATTTTTTGCGTAGTTTCTATTTTTCCCGTGCGGCGGAGATTTAAGCGGTGGTTCCAATTGTGCGGTTCGCTCCGTCTGTTTACGAAGATGGCAGACGCTTTTGTTGCCGGTCCCTCGCGCGAACGACGCCTTTCTGGCAATTCTGTTGCATCTGGAAGCATTCATTCGGCTGCTTCTAGCAGCAGTGATTCAGATGATGAAGAAGCTTTTTTTTTAATTACACAATTCCACATATTTTTTGTGTAGTGAAGTCATACATAATGATGTTCTGGCGCCGTCTGCGACACTGTACTTTCCCAGTTAAGATTTTTTTCTTGAGCAACCATAGACCGCAATATGTCCATATATACATGGTTCAATAGCCCATTTCTTTCCCTTTTTACTAATATTTGCTGTGCTTCTGTGTGTGAGAAATTTGTGCAATAAAAAGAAAAAACTGTGCAACCTGGCTGAACAAGACACTTTCTACTGGGCAACAAGTAAACAAGCGTAACTCGTGCAGTTGTTGAGCTAGGTCAGTGAAGCTTTTTTGTTAGGTAGATGTCTCCTATCTAAACAATTTGTATATTTCAGAATATTTTCCAGATTTACTTCTTTTTATGTAGTAAACATACAATTGCAAATGTTCTTTCAAATTTGCAAGAAATGTTACCTTTAACGATTCTTTCTGCATATTAGTTTCCAAGTTCAGTTTTTTAAACTTAGACACGTCAAAAGTACATTTACTTAGCTTTCTCTTGATGTATTGCATTACAGTATAACCATTTTATTACTTATTACAAAAAATACCAACAAAGACCTACGAAAAGTTGCCCATTTTCCCACGGTAACGAAAGAGAGAGAAGAAATGGTAGAGAAGGAAAGGCAGGGAGGTTAACCAGTCCAGGATAACCGGTTTGCTACCCTGCACGTGGGAAGGGGATGGGGGGAGATTGAAAGAGGGAGGGGAAAGAGTGGAAAGAGAAAGAAAGATAGCACATAACACAGCACACACACAAACAAGCAGTCATTGACAGTCCATCACGCTGATGTGGTACGCGACATCGCTGTCAGAGCCGCTTGTCCAAGTTCGTTTTTCTTAGAAACTTCAGTAGTTCTTTGGCCACCTTCAGCTGCGATGTCCTCTGTGAACGACATTCAAGAATAGATTCAACAGACATTTGTCTATTGTCACGGTCCGCTAGAACGGACGCCAGTGACTGTCTCTGAACATCATATAGCGGACAGTCACACAGGATGTGGCGCAACGTCTCCTCGCAACGACAGGCATCGCAGAGAGCGTCGTCGGCCATCCCAATGCGAAAAGAATAAGACTTCGTGAACGAAAGAGCTAAGTATTATGCCTTAAGGGGTCCTGCAACCTTTTTTGAACATGATAAGAAAATGCTGCCGATTGGTAGTCCATGTTCTCGCAAACATGTGAGCCACACAATACAGGCATGGAACGAGGCATGGAAGTTAGAATTAAATTTGAAAGTGAGCGAGAAATGGCTCGCTCTTCTCTCGACAAATGATGTGATGTTCCGAAAATCAACTGCGTCACATACCCAGAGGCGCACGGACATAGTCATTGGTTGATTTGAAGATCAGCCACCACGGTGATCTAGTGATTATGGGGCTCGACTGCGAACCCTGATGTCGCGGGACGTAGGCTAATCGCGGCCGCGGCAGCCGCAATTCCGATGGAGGCGAAAACGCTTGAGGCCAGTGCAGTTAGATTTTGGTGAAAGAAAGTAACACCGCGAACCCCTTTATCATCCCCCCGTCGTCCTTGTTCCATTTCAGCTGTTACCATAGTCCCTCAATAGCTGCTGTTACTTTCTTTGCTCTAATTATGACCGGACTAGCCCTCATCAAGTTGTCACTAATGTAGATTTATGTGTGCGTTTGAGAACCCCAGGTGGTTGAAGTTTGCGGAGCCCTGCGCTACGGCGTCGTTCATAATCATGCCGTGGTTTTGGGCCGTTAAACAATCGTTATAAAAAAAAAAAAACAGAAAAGATTACAAGTACTCAAGGTAGCAAACTTCTTAATCTCATCTACCCACCTAATTTTCTGTCTCCCCCTCACGCATTTGCCATCTCTTGGAATCCAGTCAGTTACCCTTAATGACCAGCGGTTATCCTGCCTACGTGCTACGTGCCCGGCCCATATCCATTTCTTCTTCTTGATTTCAACTATGATACCCTTAACCCCCCGTTTGTTCCCTGACCCACTCTGCTCTCTTCCTGTCTCTTAAGGTTACAGCTATCATTTTCCTTTCCATCGCTCGCTGCGTCGTCCTCAGTTTAAGTTGAACCCTCTTTGTAAGTCTCCAGGTTTCTGCTCCGTAGGTAAGTACCGGTAAGATGCAGCTGTTATATGCCTTCCTCTTGAGGGATAGTGGTAGACTACCATTCATGATTTGATAATGCTTGCCGAATGAACCCCATCCCATCCTTATTCTTCTAGTTATTTCACTCTCATTGTTCGGCTCCGCGGTTACTACCTGTCCTAAGTAGACGTACTCCTTTTGCAACTTCCAGCGTCTCGCCACCTATCGCAAAGCGCTGTTCTCTGCCAAGATTGTTCCACATTACTTCAGTTTTATGCATATTAATTTTGCAGGCATAACGTGACAGCTGAAAGCGCAGGACCGGGTTGATTGGCGAAACATGGGAGAGGCCTTTGCCCTGCAGTGGGCGTAGACAGGCTGATGATGATGACTCAAGGTAGCGCTGACGTACCGAGGTAGCTTCTTGAACTATTGTCGTCCCCCCTCCAGGGGCTTAGCCAATAATTTTTTTTCAGGGGGGGTTTGAACCATACTTTATGTATGTTCGTGCGTGCGTTTGTACGTGTGCGTGTATATATATGCAAGCAAAACTGAAAAATTTCGGGAAGCTTTGAACCCCCCCCCCCCCCCCCCCCTTGGCTACGCCACTGTCTCCCTCCCCCGGTGTAGTTTTCAGCGTGCTCACTGAGACGAAAGGAGAGAGAAAGCTCTGAAAGCGTGCGACAAATACCTGCAGCTTTGCTCGTACTTGACGGGGTGTCAAAAAAGTTTTCAGCAGTTCATTCGTGAAGCGATTAGCTCCGATAGTACGGTCACTCGATGATTACCTGCAAAAAGTTCTGCAGGGCCCTTTAAGGGCAAGTTTTCATCGCAATAAGTTAGAAAAGAACATTGACAAAGTGCGTTGGTGACCAGCGGATGATTGTGTTTATCAACAGGCTGACGCCGTCCAGGTATATTGTCTCATCAATGTGGACTGTTCAGAACGGGTTAGTGCCCAGCACTTCGCTGGAACCGCTTAACAAGGTCCATAACAACGTTTGAGTTTAGAGAAGTGCCCTTCGTCAACAGCTGTGTTTACCGCCAGCGGTAACGAACTAATGCTGCTTTTTTTAGTGAGAGTTTGCGCCTGAATAGCTTGTTTAAGGCAAATACGCCGTTTTCTAACCTCGAGGGTTGCTCCGCGCGCGCGACGTTAGCTCGATTCGTTGTCATCTGCGTCTGACAGCTTGTTCGCTTCGCTATCGCTTCTGTAATTTGTTTTCTTTCTTTCTTTCTTTCTTTCTTTCTTTCTTTCTTTCTTTCTTTCTTTCTTTCTTTCTTTCTTTCTTTCTTTCTTTCTTTCTTTCTTTCTTTCTTTCTTTCTTTCTTTCTTTCTTTCTTTCTTTCTTTCTTTCTTTCTTTCTTTCTTTCTTTCTTTCTTTCTTTCTTTCTTTCTTTCTTTCTTTCTTTCTTTCTTTCCTGTCAGCGCGGTCCTCGGGAAAGAACGCAGCAGAAGATATTAAGAAGTCGCTGAACGGGAGCCAAGCGCACACGAAATGCACAGAACGTAACGATGATGAACGAACTGACAGAAGGGCGAAGAGAACGTACGAAAAGAAAGGGACACTCAAAACAGCATGTACGCCTTACACGCCACGACGTTAAAACGAATACAAAACTGCCGCGTGCTGCTTCCAGATTCGCTCGTCTTCCAACACTCTTTCCCTTTTTTTTGCTCTGTGCCGACGTTGTCGTTTCGAGTGAAAGGGGAGAGAAGTGGCGCCACCGCATGGAGCAACACGCGTCCGCCGGTTGCTTGGCAACCGAAAAGCGCGTCTCCCGCCGAAAACCTCCCGCGCTCAACTGAGATCGGCGCTCCGCTCACTGTCCGACGCGACAGCGCCGACGAGTCGTCACGCGCCTCTGCCGCTCCGACAGCTCCGACACTCGTCTCACCGAGCGCACGCGTCATCACGCGTCGCGGATCTTGGAGGCATCGTTGCATCGCGGAAGAGCACCTGTCGCTGATCCCGACTCATCCAAGTACTCGTGAGAGCGTGCTGCTTTCAAACTGACAGTCCTGAGCGATTCTGCGGACAGTGACAAGTGGTGCCCATAGACTTGACTACGCAGAAGTTCTACGTCTTTCAAGGAGCATCGTACGTGCAGCTGGTAAACAACCGCTCACCTCTAATCACAGTGTAAGAAGTACACCGTGCTTCTAACGCATGGTACTGACGAAGTTTGCAGCAGGAGCTTCGAGTGGGGCAAGTGAGGCGACGGCACGGAGACGTTAAGAAGATTGCGAAGTCTTAAGCCAAGACCAATTGAATGGTTTGACTTACAACTTTCGACCCTCACAAGCAATGACGGAAGGCGGCTCATCGGAAATTGATCTCTTTCCTGCAGAGGTCGGGTATGCTAGCTTCGGTTCTGCAGGAATGGTGCGATGATGACGTCGGGCTAGCTGTCCTCGTTTTAACAGAATAGCTCGGACTAACTAGTTTTTAGGAGGCGTAATATGAGTGTACGTAACGTTAGCTATTAGGCGACTTTTTTTTACAAATATCTATGACAGGAACTTCATAACGCAGCAGACTACAAATATGAATTTCGCAGATGTAAGTCCATCCTTCGAGACTTCAGAATCATTGTTAACCCGAATGTTGGCGCCAGGTATCGTCATGTTTTTCTCGTTCGTTCAGGCTTATGTAGTCTAGTAACCGTCACTAAGGCCGTTAAGCACTAAAAAACAAAATTTCGCTTTTTTTTTCATGCATTAACGTTTCTTCACTAACGCACTACGTAAATTTTGCAGATCTAAGTATATACTTAATGGTACAATAATTGCGTCTACTTATGAACGGTTGTCGCAAACTGTAGCGCCAGCCTCAAAACTGATTCGGCACTAAGGCACGCGATATAAGTTCTCGAGCTTGACACAGTGTTTTAAAATAGGTTTTAAAATGCTTACAATGTAGAAGCGTTCATAAACGTTGTCTGCGTCCAATCGTCCTAATTGCCATACTGTTAGCGAGGGTGTTCTGGCCAATAAAAAAACAGAGAATTCCGAGTGAGAGGGTGCGTTAATTTGGCCCTTATTTTGTAGTTGAGCTCCTCTTTAACCACATATACACAAAACAGAAAGAAAATAAACGAAAAAAAAAAAACACTGCGCTGAAACGCGAGACGCGACGACCGCTGACGTCGGCACTCCTCCTGAAAGCGCAACTCGGACACGAAGTTAGTCTGTCGAAACCCACCCCGGTTCCGGGTAGTAGGCATTAATCCCGACTGAGCAGCCAAATCGATTGCCAGTCGAGGCTTAATCTCGCGGAAGCTGCACGACGTCGTCAATCCCAACTGACGCCACAACAGGGATTTCACGAGGGTGCCCGGCATCTCACGGGCTACGGACGCGTGCGGCTTTTGCGGGGGTCTTATCCATGTAGAGGCTACGGTTGTTCCATCGTAGACGACGGCATCGGACGACGAAAAAAAGGACCAGGAAGGGAGTGGTCAAGCGAGACGTCACTAAGCCGGCGATGTCCACGGCTCAGAACCTTCGCGAAGCGGAACTACTGACGACGTTCGTCGGCCTCCTGTCCCTGATACAGCTGCGGCTCCAGGCAGCGGCTATCGTCACGGGAGGTAAGACCATGCATACATTATTGGCTACCCGCGTCCCACGTTCCTGAACATGACTTCTTAAAAGGGTACTGACGCCAATGGTTCAAGCCGAGATTGCTCTTCCATATAAATATCCTGTATGCAGAGACGGCTGTGAGGAAGCGGGAAGCTCAGTAAATGCTGATATTTTACTTCGGCACTTTACTTCAACGTGATAAGATATTTTACTTCGGCACTTTACTTCAACATGACAACATATTTTACTTCGGCACTTTACTTCGACATGATAATATATTTTACTTCGGCACTTTACTTCGACATGATAAGATATTTTACTTCGGCACTTTACTTCGACATGATAAGATATTTTACTTCGGCACGTTGCTTCGACATGATAAGATATTTTACTTCGGCACTTTACTTCGACATGATAAGATATTTTACTTCGGCACTTTACTTCAACATGATAAGATATTTTACTTCGGCACTTTACTTCGACATGATAAGATATTTTACTTCGGCACGTTGCTTCGACATGATAAGATATTTTACTTCGGCACGTTGCTTCGACATGGTAAGATATTTTACTTCGGCACTTTACTTCGACATGATAAGATATTTTACTTCGGCACTTTACTTCGACATGATAAGATATTTTACTTCGGCACTTTACTTCGACATGATAAGATATTTTACTTCGGCACGTTGCTTCGACATGATAAGATATTTTACTTCGGCACTTTACTTCGACATGATATTTTACTTCGGCAAAAAAAAAAAAGAAAAAAAAGAAAATGGCTTTCGCCTTACAGTCATCTTAGGCGAATGCAAAAGGGACCATGCCATCATGCAAGTTTTCTTTGATAACCGTGGATGGGTTGAAAGAGCGCCCCTTTTATAGCCTGTTGGCGACCTGCACTCCACCAAGCTGAAGATTTTATGATTATTATAATTATTATATTACGGCCTGATGTGTCCAACTGAATAAAGGTTCTCTATTTATATACATATATAAAAACCTGATAAATTCACAGCCCAACTTTCTGCGCCTTATCGCAGATTAAGCTTAGTTTTCCTTCTTTTTTTGCTATCTGTCCAACTTTTACGCTACCAATCGTGCAGTCGTCTCTTACTTCTGTCGCCGACCCGCTTACCTTTCCATTGTTGTCCCTTAAACCCAAGGCTTCATCCAGGCTAGTGCCCTAACACACCCGAGTATATAGCTCCACATTTAATTGAAACACTATCCGTCGGTTCTTTACCTTCCCCACGCATGTGCAATTCTCTTCTTAAGGGTAGATGCGAGTCGAAAAACGCAAGTTATTTTCAAAAAATACATATTTTCGATTTTATTTGCTTTCACAAGTTTAGTTTCTATACTTTGACGACAAAAAAAACTGAAGATTGTAATTAAACTCAAAGTAGGTCAAAATCGCTTTAAAAGAGCACAGGGTGCCTACTAGAAATCTAAGAAGGTCTGATTGTCTAGAGTCCCCTGGAAATTGTCACCTGGCTGCTTGCCATTGCATTTCGCATTAGGGGTTCACTAAAGTCACAGGCTCAAAATAACCATAATTGCCAAGCTCTCATGATGGAATAAATCATCTTAAATGACAAATCTTTTCCGCATAGATGAGCTTTCACTTATACCTTTAAAATGCGTTTTTCTCAAGATACAATTATGGGCAACTTCATGAGTTTTTACATCATGTTTTTTGGTACTTCTGATAGCCAGATCGGGATGAAATTTTGCCCACATATTTCTTAACATGTGCAGAGTGCAAGTATCTACTTTAAAACTTGATATCACCTTATATAATTATAACGAACCTAAAATAAGCAATTAGTATGGTCTGAGCATTCTAAGGCTTCTCACATTGCAATTTTTCTTGTCTATTAAAATGTCTTATACGCGCTTTCTTGATACGCATTTGCATTCTACAGATAATGTGGAGCAATATGAGTTAATAGTGGCTCAGAACGATAAACATTTACTGGCAAAAGAAGTCTACAAAAAAAGAAACTATATTTTACACATTGTCATGGCCCAAAACAAAAACTGTACAACTTACTATAAAACTAATTACATATTTGAAATCAGCATAAAATTCTATATTTACATCAAAAATTTCACTGCCCTAGACTACAGATTAACGCAACTTTTTTTCCGATTCGCATCTCCCCTAATCTCGATTTACAACTACGCGTTTTAAGCCAAGCCCACCTTAATTCAAGTAGCCAAGCACTTTCCCATGAATCACCGTAAAATTTATCCTTCTACTTATTTCGTCTTTACCCTTCGGGTAGTTACTCAGAGCTGGTTTTCCTTCCATCGCTGCTATCCAATGAATATTTCCCGCCTCTATGACGTTTGGCTTAGTGCTCTTTGTTACAACACCTTTTACAGTGCTAGCCGTATAGTTACTGGTGAGTCTCCTAGTCCTTTTGTTCAACTGTGAGTCAACGCTCTTCCTATAGGCACCGGGCGCGGGGACTGGTGGCGCCTCTTTCGGTGGCGACGGGGAACTAATGGAATGGGAGTGCCGAAAAGGGCGCAGGCGCTTGCTGCGGGGGCGCGGGCCTGGACGTTCGTTTCTCTTCATTGTGCTCTCGTCGCTAGTGTCGTGCGCTGCCGAAATCTACGTGTGCGCGAAGACTGAAGATTACAATATCTTAAGGGTCGGCGAAGGATCGAAAATCAGTGGAAAACATAACAGGAACGGGGGCGTGCAAAACTACAAATGAGGAACAAATGCAATCGGCGAAGCATCCAGTAAAGACGAGAAGGGAATGGGAGACGTACGCTCTATTTTTTTTTATGTTAGGGGACAATGTTAACGTATAGACAGAATAACAAAGTATTAGGAAAAATTCGGCAGATCCCACGTATTGTGGGAACCGATTTTATGCGAATCAGCGAGTCTATGCTGCATTTGTTTTTTAGCTTTAAGTCACGCGTAACGAGGTGTATTGACGTGTTTTTGTAGATGGAGTTGTGTGCACATAGTGTGCTTAATAAGCATGCCGACTACACTGATGTTTAAAGGCTAACTTGTGGTCTGACGTAATGTTAGCGCTCATGTTAGAGAGCAGACGTCAGTGTTATTGAAACGAAGCGCACGCTACGTTGCGATTCACAATTGATGCTGTGAATGTGTGATGCCGATGCTGTGAATATCATACGCGTAGCGTTGATCAGAGTATTGTTCCAGGTCGAGCAACGCTTGAATATAGCTTGCAGATTCATAGGAGCACATATGTAATGTTTATCTGACGGTTATAAAAGCGGAGCCAACATTGAAATCAAAGGGGTACATAGTAGCACAAACATAGAAAATAAAGACACAAGAAAACAAGTACGAGGGAGCGCCCGACCTTTCTGCTCCCTCCTACTTCTTTTCTCGTGTCTATTTTCTAAGTTTGCGCTACTATGTACCCCTTTGATGTTAACCAACTCGCCCAACAAGAAGTCTTAATAAAACCAAGATTGGCGTTAAGCCGACGTAACGCCTGTTTCATATGAGTACATGAGTAATGTTTATTACCTTGTCATGAAATTAGATAGCCAGCACTGCAACCACAATTGACGTTGGTTGCACCGACATTTTCTTGCGCATAGGATTTTTTCAAAAGTAATTTCAAGTCATGGCTTGGCTCTGTGGTAGAATATTTGATATCCGCTCAGAGTACCTGGTTTCGACTCCTGCTGGGATCCGGATTTCTATTCTTTGCATACGTCGGGTTCACGTGGCTGATGCCGGATTTTTTGGACATGCACCCGCTTAAATTATCAATGTCTGTTCTCGCCGTTCCTGGGTCGATCCACTGTGAATCACCTGTGCCTCATACCAGCATCCCGCGGCCCGTGGTATACGCCCGGTATGTGCCGCACGTGACTGGAAAGATTTTCGCGCTACTCATACCACCATATCACAACCAGACAGCCATGTTCGTCTTATTTTCGTACCCACCTATGCCAATTTTGGTTAATGTCAACTTAAGGAGGCGACCACGAGAGCGCCCAGACGTAGGCGGCTAGATAGAGATAGAGGAATTTATAGATAGAGATAAGAAATGCTTTGCGTTTAAAATAGAAATAGGAATGGGGATACCTAGATCTAGCTCCACATCGTAGCTTATCGCATTGAACTTCGTCTTCGGGGTGCACTTGCAAAACAATTTGCAGTCGTTATCGCTTTTATATTCCTTGATGTCAAGCACGTGGCCAGCTTCGTGCAAGCGGTGACCCTTCTCTAGAGCAAACGCATGAAAACGCGTACGCCGGCTGGTCAAGCCTTGAAAGCCGCAACGCAATGTAATTTAGAAGAATTGATCTTTGGGCGAGTTGGTAATCCATGACTACGAAGAACTGCGCGAAATAAACTGGCACAAGGAAGACACACGCACTGTGTCTTCCTTGTGCCGTTTATTTCGCGCAGTTCTTCGTAGTCACACAATGTAACTGGCATCGCCATTAGTGCACGTGCGCTGTCAGTACTCGCCTTCCCGCCAGGAGCCCAACAGTGAGGAGCAGCGAGTTTGGCAGGTTAAAATACAAAGATGTTTATTTTACAACACTTTCGCCAATCGGGCCGGTCTCATTTGCAGTCCCGAAAGGGAGGAGGCATCGTGCCTCTGGTCCGCCTCCAAACGAAAGCAAACGCATAAAAGCACAGCACCACGCAAAGAAGCCTAGTCGACTGACGTTCCGACGGTGCTCCTGGGTGTGAAGACATGAAAAGAACATGTGTCATCCTTTCTTGATGACTTGGCGACCATTGAATGCTGCCACGACCGCAAACGACTGCGGGGGAGCTCCCCGTCGGGCTCCCTGGAGCCGACGAGTGGCCCCGATATCTGAACACATGTCCGACAGTCGAACGCTTCGTGCTTTGTTCAAGAAACACTGTTGCTGCCGCTTCTCTTTGCCTTGGGCGACAAACGAAACAGCTTACAGCTTGCGATTGTCTAAAAAGAAACGCCGCCGCTACTACTTGAATACGTTGCCGAAAGTAGCAGAGCCTTCTCCGCGTCGTCTGCTTCACATGCCAGTGCTTTCGCTGCCGCCGCTAGGGGCGCTTTTTCGGGAGGGGCGCCGCTGGCGCCGATACGACGGCCGCCCGGTGCCTATACAAATACCGGAGCGCTTTCTGCTCCCGTCTGCTGTCTTTCTTGTTGTTGAGTCTGACTTCGAAACTAATTTTCAAAACGCTGAAGTCGCTACCAACTTCAGCACCCCCACAAGCCTTCATGGCATACAGTGAATTATACTCTGTAGTTTACTATTGTTGCACTGCGATATTTTTAGGCGTAGGGTAAAATGTAGGGTAAAGCAAGGTAATCCTGACCGCGACGTAGAGTAACTTCCAAAAATTGGTTGGCAACACTGCCGTGTTGTGACGTCAGGGTACAGTATGATGCAAAACCATTTGTAAGAAACATACTGTTATTGCTTTGTCATGGAGCACTGACGCTTACCGGTCCAGTTTCTAGGCTCTAGAGGGCTTGACATTTCATTTTACGCAAAAATAAACGGTAACTAATATTTTCGTGTCAGTATACACCTTTAAGTAAATTACACAACAGTAAACTGCTCAGTATCACTGCAAACTAGTGCATTTGGCGCCCAGTTTGTTCTTCACCCGTGCTCAGATAGCAGTAGAAGTCAACATTCGCGGCTGGTGAGCACAAACAAAAAAAAAAAAAAAAAAAAAAAAAAGAACGGCGATGGGCAGATCGCACAGCACTCGACTGCTTAGCCAAGCTGCTTAAAGTTTTGCAATTTACATTTTTTTTTGCATAAAAATTAGCGTGAACGAAAGCTTTTTCATTGGTCTTTGGGAATCATTTAAAGAATACTTGAAGCTCTGAAAGCCACAGTGCGCATTTACCGGTGGTGTTTTTGCCATATTTGCGACTAACGTCCCCGTTTGTGGGCAACCATTATTACCTTTTAAAAAGGAAATTTTTGTCGCAATGTTTTTTTTTTCCTTGAATAATCGCGCAAAATGACATTTGCGTGGTTAGTTTTCAAGCCTACATCTTTTCCGAGCCTACATATTTGTTTGTCAGTGAACAGGATACAGGGGCAGTGAACCTCCCCAAAAAACAAGTTCACCAGTGGCACGTTGCTCGTGCTACTTCTAAACATGTTTTCGGCAGTTAGTGCTGAGTGATGTCTCATGTGTTCTTCCGGTAGTCGCGTTATCAATACAGCAACACAGAACTCCTGTTTCTCGTCCAAGCACTTCCGGTCGAGAACTTTTCCGAATACAGTCAAACCTTTTTATAAGAGACACTCATGTAACAGACCATTGGGTATAAGAGACACCGGCGTGCCAACATTGAAACAGGGGTTGATAAGAAAATGCATACATGGTACCCTGCTTATAAGAGACACCTCTTAACACCTCTTATAAGGGACAAGAATTGCTGCCCAGTGCATGTCTCTTATAAAGGAGTTCTACTGTATTCTCGAAAAAAAGGTCTTGTCAAGGTAACAGCGGTACAAAGTCGATGGCTCCGCTTCAAAAGTTATATTGTACACATACGATATCTGAGCGTTATAGCTTACTTAAAATATGGGACAATTAATTGTGAAGATAAGCAATGAATATTAACTGAATGAGTCCGTTCAAAGAGCAGGCGGTTTTCTTGAAGGAACAGCTGGGATCGTCGTGGCACCTGGCGGAGCAGATCTCACCTACGCGCTTCTCTATACGTCTGAGGTCCGCTTCCACAGCGGCACGAAACGCAACATTATCGCAATATAACAGGGCTCACGAACGCCGAGGTGCGAGTGCCACCACCAGACAGCTGAGTCATGGATTAGGGTCACGTATATATATATATATATATATATATATATATACAGGGTGTTTCAAGAAATGTGTCCACTATTTTAAAAAAAATCAGCAAAATGCGGTATTTGCTCGCTGTCTTCATATATGCTTTTTCTGTAGCGGCAGGCATCTTAAGATGGTTGAAGACATGTATCGGGACAATAATTAAGAAACTTATATTAATTAACTTTTGAATTAGCGGAGTTAGGTGGTTAAGTCCAATGGGAGGATTAAAGTCCTTCATGCGAAGAACCCATTTTAGCTTTGAGATTTCGAAAAAGCGGTCCCTATTAATTATTGTGGCGTAATGAAATTCAGGCGAATACAACAGCGAAACCGAAACTCAAGCAGCGATGATCGCAACGAGCAGACGACTAGAATGACGTCACTGTTCATGACAACGGTTACAGAGGTGCAGTTCTTCCCCGTTCGTTAACGTATGTGCGTCATACGTGCTACTACTGCAAGCGCAGCCCACACACTCACACCAGAAGTCGGTTGATGGTTGATATAATGACGTTCACTCATTGTGGACGTCTCAGACGAATGTGGGAGTTGCGCTCTTCCGCGTTTCGGTTTCGGTTTCGCGGCTGAATTTGGGAGAACTTCATTACTTCGCAATTATTGGTAGAGGCCGCTTTTTCGAAATCTGAAAGCTGAAATGGGTTCCTCGCAAGAAGGACTTCAATTTTCCCATTGGACTTTACCGCTTAACTCCTCTAATTAAAAAGTTAATTAATTTAACTTTCTTAATTACTGTCCCAAATCATGTCTTCAACCATCTTAAGACTCTTGTCGCTACAGAAAAAAGCCGCTGTGAAGACAGCGAGCAAATACATTTTTATGATTTTTTAAGAATAGTGGACACATTTCTTGAAACACCCTGTATATATCTATCTATATATATATATATATATATATATATATATATATATATATATATATATATATATATATATATATATATATATATATGTATGGAACAACTTCTAGGAGGCCGGTAAATAATATGGATAAAAGGAATCAGACACACGTCGAAAAACAGAGTGATTTCTGTACGTTTCGGCCGTGGGACCGGCCTTCATTAGAAAAAGAGAAGTGACAGTGGTGCTACAGCATACAAGCGCATACGTTTCGGTTCCAATGATCACGTGAGCACAAACATCATAAAACAAGCACAACAAGAAAAAATGAAATATACCTATTGGGGCCCCATATCACAACCTTCTTACAAGCAATCAATTTACAAGTAGCGACACGGGCATAAGGAGTACAGGTGACACAAGCAATAAGGTCGACATCAGTCATTGATGCAATACACTAAATTTCCCGGCACTTTCATTCAAACCACGTGCGATTGTATTAAACTTAAAGATGAAAAACGATTCGCGTACTTCCCTATCATGATGCGTTCGGAAACCAGCCTCCAGAATCGTGGCTGTGATGTTGTCATATGAGTGGCCTATTAAGTTAGCATGCTTTGATATTGGAAGGTGAGGAAGTGAAGAGATATGAGCCTTGTGGTTGTTAAACCGATATCGGAAGGGTGTTTCGGTTTCGCCTACACATTGCATTTTGCAGATTGAGCATTCAAAGAGATAAACAACGTGTGTCTGATTCTTTTATTGCGTCCAGGAAGAAAAAAATAGTTCTTTCGGTATTCGATTATACTGCGAGGGTCGACTTTAGGTAGCAAGAACTGGGATAAATAAAAAAAATATACACCATCTTCCCAAAGGGAACCCTGATGGGATGCGAAGCAGCAGCGTTGCGCACGGGTGGCGTCACGGGTTGAACGGCGCTAACGCGGGTGCTGCGGTGAGCGCTGGAAGATTCGTTTGAAGCGATGGCTGGCGTAGGTCTTGTCGTTGCGCGTCAGGCGGCAGCTGCGGGCGCTGCGGCGAGCGCGCGGCAGGCGAGGGAGAGAGTGACGTGAACGAGGCAGCTGCGGCGTGACCTACTTGGCACCGCTCCAACACCTGCGGTGAGGGGAGCGCGTTGCGGCGTGTTCGTACGGACGCACGGAGGGACAGCGTCACACAGGCTAGTCAAAGAGCTGCTTCGCATCTAAAACTCGCGTTAAGTTCGAGTAAATATGGTATACAACCATACACGTGCTTAATGAAAACCAGTAGGTATATAAGGAAGCTACGGGGGACGTCCCTTATACATTCCTTGGGGTCATGATCTGATGGTTTTCAATAAGTTTGTGTCAAACAAAGAACGAGCCCTCAGAATGCCCCTTCTTTCGTTCATTAATGGAGAGGGTCTCGTTCCGACAGACTTGATGGCTTCAGGTCGTATGCGAGGTCTCATTGGTCAGCTCTCCACTCGCTAAAGAATCACGTGCTACGTGAAGCACAGGGGGAGGGCTCGCCGTCATGGCTACGAGCAGCGCCGACTAACACTCCCAGGTTTGCATGCACATCAATGCCCGATAAAGTGCTCGAGAGGATGACCGCCGCCGTAGCTCAACAGGTAGACCATCAGGCGCGTTATACGAAGCATGCAGGTTCGGTCGCTGCCGGCGGCAAGTTGTCTTTGCGACCGCTTTACTTTCTTCACATCTGTGTCACACTTACTGCAGTACACTTAAGAGAGTGCAATCAACGTCCGCCATACCTCCCTTGGCTTCATTATCTGCAGGTTTTCATCGAGGTTGTGTAAAGTATAGAAACGCCCTTCGTTCACCATAAATGTCGTAAGACGTGTCTACGCTGCAGGATAAGCATAAAAAAAAAGAACGCAAACAACCCAAGAAGAAGCCATTTAGTCCTGACTCTGAATATATTCCATACCACGAATTCCTACAAATATGCTCAGTTTTATGTTGTTCTAAGCCAGGGGTCTCAAACACGCGGCCCTCGGGCCACATGCGGCCCCCGCCTTTACAAGAAACAAAGTTTTGCGACCGAGCTAAATGGTATTCGCATTATTTTCTCGCCTATTGCAATTAATAGCGCCTTGTTCGAGTAAGCTACGGAGAAGGGACTGGTCAGAATCTTTTTTTTTTTTTTCGTCAGGCACCCCAAGCGGTAACTATGAGTTGAAACATCACCGTCGGACTCTGTTTCAGAATCGGCTTCCACATTTCAGTCATTGTGGAAATCACTATCGACGTGTTTTTCTAAACCTCAAGTGAAATACGCTCGAGAATTGCGGGATATGGGAACGACGTTCTTTCAAATGGCAGCGTTAACCACCCCACCCCCTCCCCACCGCTCCCACAATCCTCCCTGTCCCGGCCCTTGCGGGACTGAATTTCGTGTCTGCGACCCACTAGATAGGTGAGGTTCAGATCCCTGCTCTAAGCTTTTATCTTGTACTCGTCTTGATCATGTTTGGTCGTTTAGTATTTTCTCTCAGTATGCGCCAGAAGCTTCTCCCGACGGCTTTAAGACAACCGTGACGGCATTGCCTTTCGCTCGTATTGAATTGTAAACAACAAAAACGTGTGAAAGACTAGTTCGTGAGAGAAAATTCCAGCCAATCCTGATGCTACGCATACAATTACGGAACCAGGCGAGCCAGCTGCAAAGCGGGCTTACGGAGAAAAAAAAAGAAGAAAACCATGCGAATTCGCCTCCTAATTAAAAAAAAAAAAATGCAGTTTTCAACAACGTGAGCAAAAAGCCTAAATTCATTTACCTTCTGTACCGTAGCTATTTCGAAACTCCCCAGTCACGTTATTTTGCTTCATCGTGTTCTTTTACCGCAGTAAAGTAATTCGACAACCGTCAAACTGCATTGATGCACAAAAATATTCCCCCTTTCCCTCAGCAGTCTCTCACTGCAACAACTTACATATAATAGTGTTGCGCGTTATATTTCTACAGAATCTTGAGATACGAAAGTTCAAACTATTAATTACTGTCCGGGATTGCCTGTCTTGTTTTACCTATGTAACCACACCCGCAATGGCCGGTTGGAGGCCGTAGTACATTCACATAAATAAATAAATAAATAAATAAATAAATAAATAAATAAATAAATAACGACATGAATTAATAGCTTACTCCGTAAATTCTGCGGGGCCTTTTTTTTAAATAGGTGCCGAATGAAATACTCTTCCTGTTTGAGCGTGGGCTTAAAGGGCGCCTAAACAACCTGTGTAAATAAAAGAAAAAGAAAACAGGTGCGTCATTCTCTCGCGGCTCTCGTTTCCCGTCGTTTCAGCACAATTCGAGAAGCCAGCAGTATGTTCAGCTGACGTCACGAGGAAACAAGCTCTCGATTGGGCCATATACAAGGGGGAATTGAGTGTCTCCTATCCTGCCTTGCAGGGGCGTAGCCAGAAATTTTTTTCGGGGTGGGGGGGGGGGGGGGGGGGGAAGGGGGGGGTTCAACCATTTGTCCGAGCGTGCGTTTGTATGTGTGCATGTATAATACGCAAGCAACACTCAAAAATTTCGGCGGGGGGGGAGGGGTTCAACCCCCCCAACCCCCCCCTTGGCTACGCCACTGCTGCCTTGCCATGCAGTCGCACACCCGTTCTGCCTTAATTGTCTAACATGACTATCGTTATTTCACTTCGATTTCTGCGTTTTTGTCTGCGCAAGAGGAGATACCAGCGTGTAGCCGAACAGCGCGAAATCCTGCTTGGCTCAACGCTTAGTGCTGAAATTGTCCATGTGTTTTATGAAGAAATAAGTGGTGAGGAGGAGATAGCGCCTGTACGAAGGGTAGTGAGGGCGAGAAAAAAAAAAAAACAGCTCGTCTTTGAACTGCGAGTGGTTTAGGAAATCCTTGAACGGCCCAGGGTTGCCGTTGGTGGCTACTTTGCGCCAAATTGGCTACTTTTGGACCCCATTGGCGACGAAAATTTCCAGTTGGCGCCATGGCTCTTTCTTAAACTTGTGGTTTTACTTATTCAAAATGGTTTTATTTATTCATCAATAGTAAGGACTCTGTTGATAATACCACTTCTGTTCTATTTGGCTAGAAATTTGGCGATAATATCAAACGACATGGCTACTTTGGCTACTTTTGGCGTGAGTTCTGGCGCCTTTTCATGTCCACCCAACGGCAACTCTGGAAGGGCCGCTCTTGTGGAAAAGCCGACTCTTAGAATCGCGTCGTTAGGTATGTAAACGTCCGAAGCTTTCGCCCAGTCAATACGGACACGCATTAGCGAAATGAGGTTCGCTCTGTGCGCTTACATGATTAAATGAAACCGTGTCATTCTCTGCAGGTGCACCGTCACGCTACACACATGCGCAAATATTGAGTTATGTACTCTAGAAATATGTGCTCCGCGTGTCAGCACAGTTGGCACAACGGCTTAGAAGCTGCATGGGGTTTGGGCTTTGCAAATACGCCTGTCCACAACAATTTGGAAATATTGTTTCAATATTTTCACACAGTTATGTTTCCGTAATCACTTTCGCTGTCCCGTTTACGTGGCTATTGCGTGTGTGCTTGTGAGCTCTGTACAAGCTCCGTGAGTGTCAACGTGAATGTACGTCCCCATAATACCCTTTTCTACTGCTAATTTAAATGTCTGCCACAGCCGCACGAAGCGCACTTCAGCATATCTACAGGGTAATTCTTTTAGAACTACCCTGTTTTTCACAGGGCAGTAGTTTTTTTTTCTTTTTTTTTTACAAAGCATTTGGTTTTAATGCGGTTAGTGGCAAATCATTCAGGAAGGATGAAAATTTTAATGGCTCATCCCGTTTTGTGATGTGCAATGTTAAAAAAAGAATCAATAAGGTATAACAAAAACCGCGAAATGCCACACACGGAGGGCAGGCTTGCACCTATAGAACGGGGTTAAAAACTCTGATTGCCATGCGGCATACTAAACGTGACTAGCAAAGATTTGAAAAGAGTATATATGGCTTGCCCTACAGCAGGTGTTGAAATGGCCATTGGAAACGTCAAACTGTTCTGACTTCGACTGTAAGCAGCTCTCCCTCTACGGAATCTCGCGGAATGCCGCGGTTTTCGTTATTTATTATTTGCTGTTAGTATTTCGGTGCTGCATATCAAAAAACGAGGCGGGATAATAAAGTTTCATCTTTCCTGAGTCTTCCGCCACAAACGTCATGAAAGTTGAATAATTTGTAACAAATATACATCCCAATGAATTAGATCAGTTATAAAAGAATCACCCTGTATATTTTGCAAAAGGCTCACTATTCATGCTCACAAATATCCTCTGGGATTCATCGAGAGCGAAACTCTTGCTGAAGAGCGGTGTCCTAAAGATCAACAACTTGTGGAATACCATTTGAGGGTCCGGTCTAAGTTCGAAACGCAGAAAAAGCTCAAATCACATTGGCGATATTGCATGCGCGAGAAACAACATATATACCACAATATATGCGGAGACGGGTTGTGCCGATACCCCGAGTACATTCACGTTGAGAACGCCTGCAATTCACTATTCCGTTCCATATATATATATGCAAAGTATTAATTTTGACGTCATCAGCTCGTCAAACCGTGCTTTGCGTGTTATGTATGTTAACACGTGCCACTAGACACCGAAGTGGTAGATTAACGCTATCGCCTTTTAACGCGATAGCGTTAGAGAGCTCGTTTCCGGAGTCAGTGTAATCATAATAATAATATCTGGAGTTTTACGTCCCAAAACCACGATATAGTTATGAGAGACGCCGTAGTGGAGGGCTCCGGAAATTTTGACCACCTGGTGTTCTTTAACGTGCACTGACATCGCACAGTACACGGGCCTCTACCATTTCGCCTCCATCGAAATGCGACCGCCGCGGCCGGGATCGAACCCGCGACCTTCGGGTGAGCAGCCGAGCACCTTAGCCACTGTTCCACCGAGGCGGACCCGGAGTCAGTGTCGGCGTCGTTAGTTGTGAGCGAAAAATCGGCGTTGTTCACAAGCGAAAAATCGAGAAAGATGCAAATACAATAAATAATAGAAGTCTCCTGTTTGACTGAAAATCGAACGCAGGCCTTCTGCGTGCCAAGCAAGTGTTCTACCACAGAGCCACGTCATTGCTTGAAACTGCTTCGGAAAAAAAAAACACTATCTGAATGCCACGTAATGAGAGGAGTCTTCTTAGTACATGTAATATCGCGTGGCAGAAACGTAGAATAGCGCCAGGCATCAAAACATGTGAATTGCGCAACCAGTGGATGTTTTAAAGGCCCGCCCATTACAAATCACTCAGACATATTTATTCATCATCAGCAGCAAAAGCACCAACAAAGTGTGCAGCTGCGTCATCATCATCATCATCATCATCATCATCATCCTGTCTACGCCCACTGCAGGGCAAAGGCCTCTCCCATGTTTCGCCAATCAACCCGGTCCTGTGCTTTCTGCTGCCACGTTATACCTGCCAACTTCCTAATCTCATCTACCCACCTAATTTTCTGTCTCCCCCCTCACGCGTTTGCCATCTCTTGGAATCCAGTCAGTAACCCTTAATGACCAGCGATTATCCTGCCGACGTGCTACGTGCCCGGCCCATATCCATTTCTTCTTCTTGATTTCAACTATGATATCCTTAACCCCCCGTTTGTTCCCTGACCCACTCTGCTCTCTTCGTGTCTCTTAAGGTTACACCTATCATTTTCCTTTCCCTCGCTCGCTGCGTCATCCTCAGTTTAAGTTGAACCCTCTATGTAAGTCTCCAGGTTTCTGCTCCGTGGGTAAGTACCGGTAAGATGCAGCTGTTATATACCTTCCTCTTGAGGGATAGTGGTAGACTACCATTCATGATTTGATAATGCTTGCCGAATGAGCCCCATCCCATCCTTATTCTTCTAGTTGCGTAGCTGCGTAGGT
This sequence comes from Rhipicephalus appendiculatus, assembly GCA_030522465.1. Taxonomy (NCBI): domain Eukaryota; kingdom Metazoa; phylum Arthropoda; class Arachnida; order Ixodida; family Ixodidae; genus Rhipicephalus; species Rhipicephalus appendiculatus. The sequence goes on from JALIZH010026290.1 coordinate 20,816, forward strand.
TCGCGTATTGCCGTACGGACGCGTAGTGTGACCTTCGCTGATTCGCAAAAGGAAGAATTATGGCGTAGTCTGCACTTCCCAACTGTACTTGGAAAAGACATTCTATAGGATAACTTGAAGTGACCAATGCTACGCATATAGACGTTCATTTCCTTGTCGCAAGGTTGAGGCATGCAAAGAGAACCGAAGCCGGGCTAGCACTTGAGTAGGCCGGGCTAGCACTTGAGTAGGCCGGGCTAGCGATTGAGAGGGCACGGGTCTTGATTACGTAGCCGCGTTGTATTCTTGAAAGCGAAACTCAAGCATCCTCCAAGTTTTATTAGTTTTTTTCGATACGGCTCTAGTTGGCATATGTTGGATAAGTGATGGTTAGTGTTTGAAAGTATTGCCTAATTTCGGCTATGTTATGCTATCCACTGTTACAACTGAAACACCACCTTCATTGATTTTCGGCACGCTGGTGGAACCACAAGCACATAGCCAAGAATACGGGTTGTTGTTACATGAAAATTATTTTCTTTCTTCTCTCATGACGAAAGACGACAAAATTACCCTTAGAATGAAATTAAATTGCAGTACTAGTTACTTTCCTGCGATTCCCTAAAACGTAGTTAAATTACACTAAAAATTACAGCTTGCTGAAAGTATCGGCATTACGCTAGTAATTACTTTTGAAAAATAATGTAATTACTATGACATTGAACAAAAGTTCATCATTCATGCACAACTCATGCGCACTTCCCTTATAGCATATATAAGTTTGCACTGAAATTTCGGAGATATCTGTTCGATTTCTCACACTCGAGGTTTAGCATGTAGATTCACTTGTCACAAGCGATAGCTTAGGATTAGGATTAGGATGTTGTAGGGGTCCGGCAGATCCAGAATTGCCCCGCCCGGTTTGCTCTTTTCTGATTATATGGAACTAATGTTCTTTTTAAAGCGAAGCGCGGGCATGCTACCAGAAAGTCGCGCGCAGCGCGACGCAACCATTGCTCACACCGGTGGCCTATGAGCTATTCTTCTTGGACGTTAAAACCCCAATAATTATTAATATTATGAGCTATTCCGCATACAGTGTTGTACTGAACCCCCCATATCACCACACCACACCCCAACATAAGTGCCGCCAATTACCAGTCACATGTGAGGTCTGTAACGGTCAAAAACTTCAAGAGTAGTCGCGACTTAGTCAAAATATTAATGCATAATTTTGTTGAACTTACTCGTTTGAAGCAGTTCATTACAATACTAAATAACCAAACTAAAAAAAGCTATTGATTACATAACTCATCACGGCAAAAAGTAAATTAATTACTGTAATTCCATTCCTGTAACGTCATTAGTGCCAAGTCTACCAGACATTGTGGAATAACGCTAAAACATACAGGGAAACAGGCAAGTGAGATGACAGAGACTAGCTTTTATTTTTCCGGAACGACAACACATGTATGTAGATAAAACTGGTCATGCGCAGTGAATTCTTTCGCAGAGTGCAAGTGTAACCCGTGTTTTGATGATGCAACGATATTATTTCAACACGGCGATCATACAGGTACAGAGGTAGCCTCAGCTATTTTTATTGCAAGACTGGGAGTAAAGTGCATGAGCCATCCGTCTTTATACCTGTCGGATAATGAACTAGGTTTGCTGGTTGCAGGGCTGTAAGTGGTAAAGTGAAACGTAGACTACGTTTTCCTGTTGCACGGAGTCATTGCGCATGACCAGTTGAATGTACATGTGTTGTCTTTGCGACAAAATAAACGTCAGTTGAAAGTTTGTGCCTCTGTCGTCTCAATTGCCTGTGTCCCTTTGTGTTTTAGGGGCGGCGCTCCTTAGGACCTAGCCTTGTCTTCCGTTGTGGTCACGGTATAGAACCGTTGCTATAGTCGAAACATACGTGAGACACAAAGGAAGGTTTTACAATAGACTAATATCAATCATAATTGGGACAGAACAATATAAAATACCTACAAGCGCTAACCCTTTATACTGGTCGGTGACTTCGACGTAGACATTATGGAACTTAGGACCTAGCTTTGTCGTCGACTCTCACTGTCCGCTGTCACGGTATATAGAAAACCGTTGCTATAGTCGAAACATATGTGTGTATGTGAATAAAAAAGGTTTGCAATAGACGAACATCAATCATAATTGGGACAGGACAATATAAAATACCTACAAGCGCAAACCCTTTATACTAGTCGGCGACTTCAACGTAGCCATTATGGATCTTAGGACCTAGCTTTGTCGTCGACTCTCACTGTCCGCTGTCACGGTATATAGAAAACCGTTGCTATAGTCGAAACATATGTGTGTATGTGAATAAAAAAGGTTTACAATAGACGAACATCAATCATAATTGGGACAGGACAATATAAAATACCTACAAGCGCAAACCCTTTATACTAGTCGGCGACTTCAACGTAGCCATTATGGATCTTAGGACCTAGCTTTGTCGTCGACTCTCACTGTCCGCTGTCACGGTATATAGAAAACCGTTGCTATAGTCGAAACATATGTGTGTATGTGAATAAAAAAGGTTTACAATAGACGAACATCAATCATAATTGGGACAGGACAATATAAAATACCTACAAGCGCAAACCCTTTATACTAGTCGGCGACTTCAACGTAGCCATTATGGAACTTAGGACCTAGCTTTGTCGTCGACTCTCACTGTCCGCTGTCACGGTATATAGAAAACCGTTGCTATAGTCGAAACATATGTGTGTATGTGAATAAAAAAGGTTTACAATAGACGAACATCAATCATAATTGGGACAGGACAATATAAAATACCTACAAGCGCAAACCCTTTATACTAGTCGGCGACTTCAACGTAGCCATTATGGATCTTAGGACCTAGCTTTGTCGTCGACTCTCACTGTCCGCTGTCACGGTATATAGAAAACCGTTGCTATAGTCGAAACATATGTGTGTATGTGAATAAAAAAGGTTTACAATAGACGAACATCAATCATAATTGTGACAGAACAATATAAAACACCTACAAGCACAAACCCGTTATACTAGTGGGTGACTTTAACGTACACATTATAGACAGCAACTAGAATAACATTAAAGAGGCAAACAAATAAATTTACATTTCTGTATACGCTTTATGTCACTCAGTTTACATTATATGGGGCAACGCTCGGGTAACGTACGGTTACTCACCCATACGATACCCACAGCTTCGCCCACTCGTCATGATTCACTACGTGGAGATGCGCGGATTTTTGCGCTATTCCACAATGCAATCGCACCAACTAGCTCGGCTTTGCTTACTACTGTCAGGCAACACCGCTCGGGAATCAAACAGACCGAAGCGCTGCCCCCTGCGTTGTCGTACAAATGTTCTCTTCCCGGTTTCAACGACGCATGTCCCGAGGTCACCTCTAGGGGTGACATTTTTTTTTCGTCGAGGAAGTGAGTCGGAGCCGTTCCATCAGACGTCTCCTTGACCCGAGTCGTCGTTGAGAAAGTGTCCTCGACGCTCCAGTCGTCACGTGCCCGCGTCGTCGTCTTCACCTCCAGACGACGGCGTCTCTGGCCTAAAAATAACCCTCGTGGTTGTCGCAGCAATTCGACACATTCGTCTGATTTTCTTATAAAGCTAAATCTCATTAATTGGGATTTCACGGGACCGGAAAAGGTGTCCGAATCAACCGAATTCTTAATTATTGATGGTATCAAGAAAACAATAAACAGATGTCTATTACGTAAATACACTTTCACTTTCTTGATGAATACGAAAGTACAGTAGTCGCTTTGCATAAGGGCAGTGCAAAGGCTGCAGTTTTCGCCACTCGCGACTTTGTTCACACAACAAAGCAGAAAACTGGGCGAGTTGGTAGGTATTCATCTTCAAAGGATAGCGCGCACTTACTACGGGGACAGAGGGAGAAGAACACGACAACTTTGTTCACAATGTGACCAAGGCTCAAAACCTTCCTGTCTTAACTAACCCGAAACGTCTTAACCAAAAACGTCGTTACTGTTACCTCCAGTGTATCGGAACGGAACGAAAACCGAAAACGAAAAACGAAAAAAAAAAAAACGATATTTTTGACCGGAACGAAAACGTAACGGAAACGTTATCTATTATTTCGTTCCGTAGTGAAACCGAAAATTTTTTATCGTTATTCGGTTCAAGCGGAAACTTGACAATCCGGGACAACCGAGGTCATGCAACGTGAGCAATAACGCACATCTCAGAGTACAGTACTAGCGCGTATATCAGGCAGGAATTCCAAAGTAGCGATGCGTTGAAATTGGCGAAAAAAATTGACGGCAGATCCACGAGGTGAATGATGATGAGATTGGGCGAAGCTCCTGGAAGTAATCATCGGTTAAACCGTGAAATTTCTTCCGTTAATTCGCCCGATAAAAATGACGTGAAACGATTGATTAAATGTTTTATCAAACTTTTATTGCTGGTTTCCGTTGTCCTTTCATTATGACCGCTTTGTGGTCGGTGAAATGTAAGCTAAGTGGTTCTTGCACTGGTTGCAGCGGCATCCTTATCCATACGAGCACACACCGACGGCAACGAGCATCGTCAACTACAAACCTGTATCGCGATATGGTTTTGATTATAAAACCATTGCTTTAGAAAACACCTGGCGTCTTTCGTTAAGCAGCTGGCGTCTTTTCGTTTTGCTTTAGAAACATCTGGCGTCTTTTCGTTTTGCTTTTAGAAAACATCTGGCGTCTTTCGTTGGTTTATTTCATCAATCAACGGCGTTTTGAACAAAATTTTTATTGTTTAATCACGCACAGGAGAAATGCCAATGGCTGCTAATGGGGAATGAGAGACAGAAGAATTCGGCTTTTAGTTAACGCGCACGCTGCGAATTTTTTATTGTTCAACAACGCACAGGAGAAATCTCCCACCGGCACCACCTTGGAGGTCAAAGCGTAAGACTGGTTACGCACTACGACGAGGGACGAACGGGTGCCGCTTTAAGGAGCTTCGCCCCTAAAACGAAAACAGGTAACCAGAGATCTTTGTATTAGCTCAAGTGGACTTTCGTGTGCCTGTGACACAGGCCAGCGTGGAGGAAGCATTCTCGGCGAGGAAGTTTGTTTTATATGGACAGCGGTTTCGCATATGAGATGTACGCTAGATGACGGGCTGCTTCTGAGATCATGCGCGCTCCCTTGACGCAAAGCGTTGAGCCTGCTCGAAAAACTCGTAATTCACTTTTGAGAAAGACTACTATAGTTTAGTAGGACACGGGTTTCCGCTGATTTGTAGAAATTCGTAGTACAATTATTTGTGCTCCTCTTCAGAACGTGAGAAGAACGTGTCCTACCTGTCCCACTTTCGTAAGAGGAGCCTGAGTAACTATACGACAAAACCAATATTTTGATCGTTACTCTACAATTTTTTTCAAATACATAACGTTACGGAACATTTTTTTTTCCGTTCCGGAACAGGAACGGAACGGAACTTTTAGCGGTGGAACGAAAAGTAAAACCGAAACGAAAAAAATTTCGTTCCGACACCCTGGTTACCTCACTGTTCGCGCTGATGAGGATAGCGATGCGAACTGCGCCACCTCGTTTCGGTAGTCCGCGAACGCCGTTTTCACTTCTTTGCGGCGCTTCGCGCTCGGCCAGGGTTGCCGTTGGTGGCTAGTTTGCGCCAAATTGGCTACTTTTGGACCCCGTTGGCGACGTAAATTTCCAGTTGGCGCCATGGCTCTTTCTTACACTTGTGGTTTTACTTATTCAAAATGGCTCTATTTATTCATCAGTAGTAAAGACTGTTGATAAAACCACTTCTGTTCTATTTGGCTAGAAATTTGGCGATAATAACAAATGACGTGGCTACTTTGGCTGCTTTTGGCGAGAGTTCTGGCGCCTTTTTCATGTGCGCCCAGCGGCAACCCTGCGCTTGGCGCTGTCCAACAAACGCCCGAATTAACCAGGCGGCGGCCAAATATGACTGCATTAACGAGGCTTTGATGCCAATAAACAATACATACGCTTGCCGGGACCAGAGAACGCGTCCGAATTATCCGAATTACCGAATTAACGCGTGTCGAATTACCGAGCTTTTAATACATTCTTCAAAGGGCCTCTAAACAACCTCTAAAAAAAATGCGTTACTCTCTCCCGCCGTTTGCCGCTTTTTCGGCGCTATTCATGACGCCTGCAGTCTCTTCCCGTGACGTAATGATGCTACACTCTAAGAAAAGATCCAGTGAAAAGGGCGTCCTTTTGTCCCACAACAACAGTCACCATCTATTTTGCGTTCCTTTCCTTGCATTATCGCAGCGCGCCCGGCACTTTGAGGTTCCGAACGACATGCGCGTTATCGGCGTGACATAGCATTCCTGATAGGAAAGTGGCCAGCGCCGAGTGTTCAAGAAAAGAAAGCGCAAGCAAACCAGCTAATGACCATTGTTGTGGGACAAAAAGACACCCTTTTTTTTTAGCCATATATGAGCCATATATGATTGAGCCATATATGAGGGGTGTCAGCTGTGAATTGTCGCCTACCGTGCTTTGCCATGCAGTGGCACGCCCGTTCAGCCTCGTCTCGGATGACTGTGGGCGCGATCAACTGATTTCAGTTCGTTTTGTGCGTTTCCGACTGCGCAATGTAATAATAACAGCGTGTGACGGAAAAGTGCGCAATTCCGAT